>JAJOOH010000346.1:0-189336 GCA_029582605.1 Solanum gracilifrons | reverse complement strand
CTCATAGACCGATAACGAAAAAGTAGTGACAGGAGTATATAAGAAAATAATTCTTTAATTTTACAAGTCCACATTATACTTATCAACCAAGTTTTCATAGACCGAAACTACGTGTACCCAGTATATCTCATAGACCGATAACGAAAAAGTAGTGACAGGAGTATATAAGAAAATAATTCTTTAATTTTACAAGTCCACATTATACTTATCAACCAAGTTTTCATAGACCGAAACTACGTGTACCCAGTATATCTCATAGACCGATAACGAAAAAGTAGTGACAGGAGTATATAAGAAAATAATTCTTTAATTTTACAAGTCCACATTATACTTATCAACCAAGTTTTCATAGACCGAAACTACGTGTACCCAGTATATCTCATAGACCGATAACGAAAAAGTAGTGACAGGAGTATATAAGAAAATAATTCTTTAATTTTACAAGTCCACATTATACTTATCAACCAAGTTTTCATAGACCGAAACTACGTGTACCCAGTATATCTCATAGACCGATAACGAAAAAGTAGTGACAGGAGTATATAAGAAAATAATTCTTTAATTTTACAAGTCCACATTATACTTATCAACCAAGTTTTCATCAAATAGGGATAATTAATTGTCACGTAATATCCAAACATCAATGAAACACACAATCAAATAAAAAGGAAGGATGTAATGAGATGCAATGCAATGTAATGTGACACCATGAAATGATATGCCTCAAATGCCAATACTCTCTCCCGTATATACATGATACTCCTCAGAAATACATCGAGAGTTTACGACCCATGGGGGACTCGAGAGGTCCATATACCGACACGGACGATCTCCACGTGTCTGTGCGGACGATCTCAACACAATATCATAAATCAAACAATTTTCGCACGAATGATCTCCACGTGGCCAAATTATAATCTTAACATTTCACAATTCTAGCACGGATGATCTCTATGTACCCCACTTATACTCAATCTCATGTTAATGCATGTCCACAATATGATTTCAATAAAAAGGGATGATGATGCATCTCAATCAATCAAATATAGTATGGTATATAATCACCTAAACTATCATAAGTAGACGGGTTAAATAGAGAAACAGAATCACATAAAAGAATTCAAGTCAATAATACACCAGCTAATGCCCACATGCTTTGGTATTCTCGGATTGCAATCCATATTCTATAGTAATAAGCTTTTTGTTTATAAAATCGGTACTCATACCAATGCGTGTCACATCATTGGTATGAGACCCCCATCTTTCACCCTTACCAATGGTCTATTCCATTTAAAATCTTTAATTAGAAAAAATGTTCTTCAACGAAGTTTGAAAGTTTTAAAATACCTCAAATGCCGAACACATATGACGAATCTCACGATTTTGCTTTTCTCTTTCGCAAAGCTTCAAAATTTTCTCAATCTAACAAATATACAATATTCGTAAGAAAATGAATCCATAGACACCCATATTACTATATATGTATCATAGATTCAAAACTAACCTTAATATATAATTAAATTCATAAATCTTGGTGTCAACTAATATGCCAAGTCTCATATTCCTTAACTTTAAGCCTATGGTTAAGGTTTAATTTATCCAAATAAATAACTCTAATGATATCCATATAATATGATACACCTAATTTTTAATTTCCTATCTCAATATATCAAAACCTAATTTTTAATATGATCACAAAATAAAAGTAATTAAAAATTGAAGCCACTGGTTACTAAACCAGTGGCGGCAGCCATGAGCCAACTGCACGTTGATTCAAACCCTTTTAAATCTAAAACCCAATCAGCACATCTCATGACTTTCTATGATTGGTGTCAACTAATATGCCAAGTCTCACATTTCTTAACTTTAAGACTATGGTTGAGGCTTAATTTATCCAAATAAATAACTTTAATGATATCCATATAATATGATACACCTAATTTTTAATTTCCTATCTCAATATATCGAAACCTAATTTTTAATATGATCACAAAATAAAAATAATTAAAAATTGAAGCCACTGGTTACTAAACCAGTGGAGGCAACCATGAGCCAACTGCACATTGATTCAAACCCTTTTAAATCTAAAACCCAATCAGCACATCTCATGACTTTCTATGATTGATATCTTATAATAATATGCTCTTCTTCTTCTTCTTCTAGTATCATGTTCATATAATAACCAACAACCGCATATAAGAAAAAACTTGGATAGAAAATTTTTCTTACCTACGCTTTATCGACCTAAGCCGGCTCCCACGTCTCACTGCTCTCCTCTTCTTTTCCTTTTGAAATAATTAGGTACTAAAAGTACTAAATTTCATTAACTTAATTTAATTATATTGCCAAGTAGTAAAGAGTAAAATAAATTATCGAGGTGAGACATTAACTATCGACTATGTTAATTATTAAATAAATATCCATCAACTAAATAATTGTAGTTACTGAATAGTTCAAAATTTTCATTTAAAATTTTACGGAAAGAGTCAAAATAGTCCTAGTGTTCAAAACGACCGAACAGGTCGTTATATTAATACCCATATTGTATTTAATAAAATTATTGGTGTCTTATTGTCTTGATGACTCCGCGAAGCGTGGATAAATTCACTAATTAGTTAAGAGAACCAAAAGATAAATAAGTAGGAATTGTAGAAGCTAGATAGTGATACTTAATCTATGAATTTAAAACTATTAATTTTGTATAACATGGATGCCATTTGTGTGAGCATTAGAGTACCACTTCTCCATTCCTAAATGACGATCATTTCATATAATTGAAAAAAATATTTAATAGATGTTTTTTTAACTTAAGGGGTAAAATAATATTATTTAATTTAATTAAATATTTTTAATTTATCATAGGGTTAAATGATAATCAAATTTATGGTTATTTTTAACATAATATTTTTTCTTTGTAATATGATATACGATATGATTAATATTTAATATCTAGTATAATATTATATAATATTTAGTATTTAGTTAACATAATATGATATGAATATTATTTTATTTTTAATTAATTAGATATCATTTAGTTTTTAGAGTTTATTTCTTTTTTAATGTCATTACTAGTTAACCAAGCCGCGCTTCGCGCTGTCATATTTTTTAACATTTAATTGATAAAACAAATTAAGAAATTGCAATATATATGAAAAATCAAATAGTAAATAACAATAAAAGATAAAAACAATAGAACTAAATTAGTTTCAAGAAAAAAAGAAAAAGAGAATTATAAGTTTTTCCTTTAAAACAATATAAAGACATATTTTTTATGCGCTAATTTTATATATGTTGCTATCTCATTTTTGTCATGACCCAAAAAGGGATGTGATGGCACTCGTCTTATACCACCAAGACAAGTCAGCCTAAAACCCAAATAATACGATGAATGCGAAAGTAAAGCGAGAATAAAAGTCTAATAGTATCCGCCGCGGCGTGCGACACGTCCCTCGGTAATAGTATGTGTCACGACATGTGACACGATCCTCGATAATAGAATTCGTCGCGGCGCATGACACGTCCCTCAAAATGGTACATCATTTTTAATGTTTATTCTTCCTCAATTCACATAACACTTATCACAACCATGTCTCAGAATTAATGCAAAAGACATGTTCACATAAATAATCAGGAGATGACCATTTTCATAATAAAGCACAATTCAGAATAACACAATCGTGATACAACATCAACAATGAGTCAATAAGCCTTTCAAAGTCCCATTGCCTTTTATTACACCCTTTTCATCATTAGTATTATTCAATATGGACAAGTCAACCCATCACCAAGTCCCATTACTCCCCAACACATACCACAAGGAAATACACAATTCAATATACTTAACTAGGGTTTAGAAATCCACTTGCCTCAATTAATCAACAATCACTTCGGAACTTGAGTCTTCCCCTTTCGTTGAGCTTCCAAATCCATAAAATCTACTCAAATAAATATTCATAATAAGATTTCAAAACTATATTCATAATAAGATTTCAAAACTAACAACACTCATATTGCTCTGTGTCTAGTCTAGACATAAAACTCACTCAAATTTATAATCAAGTTCCTAAATTTGATGTCAATTAACATGTCAACTCTCATATTTTCTAAGTTTCAAGCCTAGGGTTAAGTTCCCATTTCTCCAATATTATAAATCTAATGATATTCATATAATATCATACACTTAATATTTAATTATCTATCTCAATATGTCAAAACTTAAATTATCATAGGCCAATGATATATATAACGGTACTGCACTGAAACCATTCACATACTGCCAAAAGGAAAATAGCTAAATAACTTCCCAAGAAAAGAAATTAATTAATGTCACATTACCAAATTTTTAAGCAATAATCACCACTCATTACCTAACCACTGATTCCACAAGTTAACCTCCAATCATATTTACGTATCAATTAAAAATTTAGATCTCTAATAACAATAGTTGTTTTTGGGTTCAATTACATTTACTCTTACAATATAATTCTCACAATCTTCCTAGTGACAAAGCTACTTACTGAAGGAAATTGGAGAAATTTTGAAGCTATTACCTCCAGGTGCTGCCGCTTCGTGTTGAGCCGCAGGTAATGTTCTTGCTCGATCCTTTTTTTTCTAAATTACTTATGTACTAAAAGTAATAACCCCTAGTAACTTATTTTAATATCGGTCAAATAGTATAGGGTATTAAATAAATTATGACATTGACCCATTAATCACCAACTAAATAAATAAACTATTCATTATATACCAATCAATTAAATAATAGTAGTTATCGAATAATTCAAATTTTCAAATCAACTTCACAGACTAATCAAAAAAATTACTCGGGGCAATTATCAAGAGGGGTAAAATGCTAATTTTATGAAAATTCCCAAAAACGACCTTCCAGGTCATTACATTATCCACCCTTAAAAACCATGTTCGTCCCCGAACATAAAGAAGAAAGAAGGAAACCAAAATTACTAGAAGCTTGAGGTATAATTACCAGAGTTAATGTTTATCTCTACAAGCGATCTCATCCTTAAGACCGTCTATTCATCACTAGAAACTACTAAAACTGAAGTTTTGAATCAAAATTTGATAGATCCACAAATCAGGAGTGATTATCAAGTCACAGACCAATCCATGAACTCAATGTGAACTGAAACCCGTTGGACCATAATACAACCATCATAATGAATCTTTTCTCACATAACTACGATATCATTCTGAATGAATACCTGCTATAATCATATATAAACCTGAACCTACGACCACACACTCATAATACACAAGCCATCACATATCCTATCAAAATTTCCTTATCGACATATACTTATTCCACGAGCTTAAGTTATAGAAATATCATCTTTAGACATCCAGTACTCATCAAGGGAGAATCAAACTTATCTAACCCAAAGAAGGACAATATCAAGTAACCACCCAACAAGAGGTACATGATTAACGCTCAACTACATCTCATCCGATACTAGGTGTAGACGATCCCACAGGGAGCGGTACAATTTCGAATTTAATTATGAAGTTATAAATGCGATTTAAATGGTTGTAAGAATAGAAATTATCATAGACTTTTAATTAAATATAAAGGTTGACATCAATGTCAAGTGGGGGATTTTTATATCAGATAGCAATCACAACCACGACAATCAACAAGAGTAATCAAATGAGTAAGACGAATTTGGAGGAATGACCAACTAATTTCCAATTCTCGCTAAATGGGTGCTAGGTGATTACTAAAAGTTACCAAATCTTCATGCGTAGGATGGACCTCAGGTGAGATAATTTTCTCTCAAACAACTACCTCATTTCAATTGAGTTCTTTTGAAACCTCAATAGGTTAACTATGAAAACTAGCCCACAACCTCACTACTACTACTCTCTCGAGCTAGATAGGTAGAACGAGACTTAGGATTCACTCTCTAGAGTAGAACCCATAATGACCCAATCACTACGAATGATAATTTATCACCTTGGTTGTACGCCTCTCTTTCAAGCTAGCATAAAACACTAAATCACATTGAAATAAACATACAACAAAGCAAATTAACCGCATGAATAAATCACACTCACTTACAATCAATAATTTTTAACACCCACTCAGCTAAATCAAGCAATTAGTCACATGGTCAAACCCCCAAGAGTGGGGTTTTAGCTATTCATCATAAAAGGAGAAAATTCAATACCTATTACATGCTCCATAGATGGGTATTGATTTCCAAAATCATAAAATGAATAAATCTTGCTTCAATTACAACACCCAACTTGAAATCTAAGGAAAAGTGCTTCAAACCAACAAAAATGGTGTTTGTTCTCAATCTTTCTTTCCACAACTTTTGGAATGCCTTCTCTCTCTTCAAAAATATCAATTTATACTAATCCAAAATTTGCTCTTTTTAGGGCCAATCGGCGGAGAAAGTCGGGCTTTGCCGACCAGTCGGCGAATCACCGATCACTCTCGTTCATCGCCCTCTTAGCTTAGTTTTCATCCATTTCATTCTGTAACTTTCGACGATCTATGTCAGGGTTCGCCAATTGGTTCGGCGATGCACCATTTGTTCATTTTTATCACCAATCTACTTGCAGCTTCACTGATAGTCTTGTTCACTTCGGCGGACACAATCCCTCTTCGCTGATCTATTCGGTGATTCGCCAATAGGGAACACCCTTCGCCCAAATTTCTCTTGTCTCAGAGGTGGTGTTCTGTAAAATTGGGCAGCCTAAGAGCCACTCGCCAAACTACCGAGTGGTCTTGGCGATCACTAGGATCGCTTTTCTCCACTTCTTCGGCCTATTGGTTCCTTTTTGTCCAGTAGTGTCCTTGCCTTGCTCCTTAGCATGTAATGCTGCAAATCAACACTCTAACATCAGTTGAGAGCATAAATTAGGCATTTGAGGACACTTATACTATCACAGCAAAGCCTTAAATGAGTTGAAATCTCGGACTTATCATCACCCTAACTTAAACTTTTGCTTTTCGTCAAGTAAAACTCAAGATCAGTAGTTTAATATGGATGTCTATAAATAGTGATGCATAAAACTCAACATAAATACACACAACAAGGTTCAAACCACTCATACAATGATCAATTCTGCACTCAAAGTTTCAAATTGTGACTCACCATCATCAAGTATGCTCAAGCTCACAATGCTTGTTTCAAATGCAAGTTCAAGCTCAACAAAAGTATTCAAATGCCCTCACAACAAAGATGATTCCATATTCACACAAAATTTCTCAACAATTTAAAGTATCAGAATCATATACAACTCTCACACTGACAAATATGAACAGATGCATGACTTCACCCACAGGTTTCCCCTTATTTTCCAATCGACATTCGTTTTAGCTCACTCAAGATCACAAAGGTCTTTGCAATGCTTGTAATGGGGCTGAGTGTAAAGGTATGGTAATTTAGGATTAGTGACTTCTACCTTTATGAAATATGGCCTGAACATCAGTTTCCTCCTTTTCCTTAACATTTCAAACATGCTTATAATCCACCCCATTATTCAACTTCATGTGAGCCATCGGATACCCCATTTCTTTCGCAATTTTCACTACTCCTAAAAAGAAACTTTTTTTTTCTTCTTTTATTACATGGAGGGGTTCCATCTTTTTCAAAACAACTGATCAAAGGGGGAATCATCCACACTTCTTGACTTTCCATCTTTTTCACCACACCCCTAACTTAAAATGTTGGCCGAAGTTGGCTATTCAAACGAACCAATACTTCATGAAGGTTATGAGTGATGAGATAAAACGGTCAAAGTTGTTCGAGTTTCTTACAATAAAAGGATAGGTTCAAAAGGTACCAAGCAAGGTTCACAAATCTCTCAAGGGTGGCCATGAAAGAGGTATATTGTCAAATTGGTTCACTCTTCAAAATTCTCGCCTAAGATCATTTCAATTGCTCGCTTCATTTCAATCAATTGGACCAACGGGCCAAATTCTAGGAGTCATCAAATACAATGTTCAAGATGACCTCACCACACAAGGCATTGATACAATCATCTGAAAAGACTTCACACTTTCTAGCCAGCGTGCAATGTTCATTACAAGAGACTTCATCGACAATCGGCTAGTCACAACGAGATGCTCAAAGTTCACATATTGCCTTTATGACTTGTTTTGCCTCATCATAGCCGCGCGCGTTCATGTCTTTCAATTAAGAGCACTATTCAGGTCATCAGTATTGACCACAACCGACACTTGAAAATGTAAGAGAAGAACAAGCTACCATCCGACCAAAAACATCCAACATTGTCCTCAATGTTATCAAAGAACATACACAACACAAAATAAACAAAATACAATAGAAATAAAAATAAAAAGGAGAGGCACTATCACTAAACAAATAGAGTAGGGTGAGAAGGAATCTTCACTAGGTGGCCATTTGGCGAAGGGTTACAAAGGCCGCCGAACAAATTGGTGAACCACCGATTTACATACAATTTGCCGAAATATCCAGACTGCTTCCACTCCAATTTGGGCAAAAAGGGTGATCGAGATCGGGTGCTCCCAACAGCACCAGTGTATCACCTAGTATGCGCAGAACATAGCCAAAATTTCCAAGACTCTGACCCTGTGATGAGTCCATAATTTGGAATCATTTAGAGATTCATTTTTATAGAATTAGTGTCCTCAAATGCACATTTTGTCTCACTGATGTAAATCCTTAAGTTTCAGGTATTTGGAGTTTGAGGCAAGGCATGGACACTACTTGGCAAAAAGGAACAAAATGGCTGAAAAGACGAAGAAAAGAAGGCCTGAGGATCGCCTATTGCATTTGGCGAGTCGCCGAATGACCTTAACATTACCCAAAGTTCTAGTGTGTTAAGCCCTGAAGGAAAAGATCAAGTCAGCAATAAAAAGGAGCAGTCGGCGCATCGCCAAACAGTTTCACAAAGCAGTACTATATCGCCCAATGATCCAGAATGCGAAGATGCTGAAGGCAAAGGCTGAAAGGCGATGAAGCAGACCAAAGGGTGAATCGCCGAGTGCATCGGTGATCTCGACTAACTGCGTCAAGTGATCCTTCGCAACACATTTTTAGACAACTATAAATACTAGTTTGAATTTTTATCTTAGTATGCATTTTCAGATACAGCAATTTTATTTTACTGAGTTTTTTCTTAGCTTTTGAAGATTTGAAGACAAGTGGTTGTTGAAGATTCTTCATCTTAAATTGGATTGAAGTGAATATAAATCATACCCAGTTGATGTTACTTCGATTTGATATCATTTCCTTCCTTTTCTCTATGTCTTGATAAAAGCCCAATTTTTGGGGTGTGATTTTGTGAATATGGGTTAAATTTCCTGTTGGGTATTGCTTATTGTTAGTCTATTTGTTGTTTAAATGTGATTTCATGTAGTAGTTGTGTTTGAACTTAATGGGATTGTAGTTGCAAATACGATTTCATCTTTAGTGGTTTTTGCTTGCTCGAGAGAGAGGTTTTAAAACTAAGACTATTAAATCGATAGCCGATGGTTATTGGGTCGTCATGGGTTCAGCTCGACAGAGTGAATCCTAGGCCTTTTCCCACACATTTAGCTCGAGAGAGTGAATGGGCTAAGGCGGAGGCTGTGCTTAAAAGCGGCCACTGGGTGTTTGAGTGAAATCGAGTTGATTCGGGGTAAGTTGCTCTAGAGAGAATTTACTCCCACTAAAGTCTAGCCTAGTTACAAATGTTCAACAGTTGATTATCAATAGCATTTACCCGATTGTGTGGTTTATCCCGTAATCCTATCACATCCCAAGAATCTCATCTCCTATATTCGTATCTTTGTATTTACGCTGTTTTAGTTGTTAATCGATTACAAACCCCCATTGATAATTGACATTCGTGTCAACCCCTTAATTTATTATGATTTTACTCGATAATATTTTTAGCTATGGTTAACTCTAGCATATTCGCGCTTAACTCTTAATTCTTAGAAACTGCTCCCTTGGGACTCGACCCCAACCCATTCGGTTGGGTTATATTACTATTGTACAATCGTAGACACTTGAATCAGAAGTTGTGTCTTGATTACGCAAGCATCACCCTGCAGGGTTGTGAAAAGGGGAAGAGAAAGTCAGGCTTGCCCAATCTTCTCGGCGCATCACCGAATGGTCTGAATATATCGCCATATATTCCAGTGTCTCAGCTCACTTTTTGTGCCAAAAAAGCGGGCAAAATCGTGATCACCAAATCCATTTGGTGATTCGCCGAAAGGGTCCTGGAGTCGCAGAATCACGCATACCTGCACATTCAGCACACATTATCAAAACAACTAACACTTGGGTTGTCTCCCAAGAAGCGCCTTATTTAACGTCGTGGCACGACGTGGAAATCCTTTCAAGCATCTTCCAAGTACACCACTTCGATCACTGAAATCTCATGGCATGCACCAAAATATAACTTCAAGCATTGCCCATTCACCTTAAAGGCTGGACCTTCCTTACCTTCGACTTCAATGGCACCATTCGTGAACACTTTGACTTGAGATTTCCCGAGAAAAGTCTTAGTCGAGAATTGTATAGCAACACAAAGTCTTCAACTCAAAATTCTCTCCTAAGGATTTTAGAGTCGTGCCATTTCTTCATTTTCTCCTTGTAGAGAGCTAAACTTTCATATGCCCTAAACCTGAATTCATCCATTTCGTTCAGCTGATCTACTCTCCCCTTTCGAAGCATATACCCAATCAAGATTTAATTCCTTTAATGCCCATAGTGCTTTGTGCTCCAGCTCAATCGGTAAGTGACAAGATTTCCCAAAAACCAGTTGATATAGGGACCTGCCAATTGGTGTCTTGTAACTGTTCACACCCAATTTTGACCCTCCCCGATAGTAATTAATTCACGAGCTTCTCAATTTTCAAACGATGTGGAATAATTAGTTTTATAAAATTCAAATATTTCTCAAAGTTACTTTAAGTAAGTCTAGTCGATTTTTTTTATAGTATTTTATAATTATATGTATAATTAGTGTTTCTTAAATATTTGAAATTTGTCTCAAAAAGATTTTAAGTTTAGTAAATACATTATTAAATTAGTTTAGTTTAAATTAGGGCTATAATTTTGAATTATTTAGTTTATAATTAAATTAAATATTTTATTTCGTTAAGATTAAGAAGCTCATAAATTAATTAGATTATTTCGTCTTATTTTTCTCCTCAACCAAGTTCGCCAATCTAATTCAATTTGGCTAGAGTTTTGACTTAAAAATTGGTTACAATTGTAATTCAATTACAAATATAGTCATTCCCTATTCTGGACTTCAATTCTTTAAGACCCAATACCCATCAAATACATAGCAATACAATAATAACAATATCGAAATGCCAGCCCAACAACTCCCAGCCCATTCGTTATCTCATCCTCAGCCCAAAATTCCCACCAAACATATTCCAAAGCAACTCAACAACAATACATACAGCACGTACAGTACAGCTCGACCCAACCTTTTTTTATTTTGCAATAGAAACCCAGAAACAGAAAATGCTAACAGCAGCTCAAGCGACAAAGCAGAAGCTGCAAAACGGTGTGAATAGTTGCTCAAAACGAGAATCAGTAGCAGTCCAAAGAGCGAGCAAACAGCGTTCTCACGCCTCCAACGACGTCTATTCCAATAGACAAAAAATAAATTGCAACGTCTTCTTCCTTAGTCTAGTGTGATCTTGTATAGCCTTTTTCGTGATTCCAGCTGCCGTGTCGTCCTCGCCAGCAGGAGATTAAGCCAAGTCAAGCAGCAGGTACACTCAATCGATCAGAGCCGTTCGCTTCCCATATCCTCTTTTGGAATGAGGTTAAAGATCTCCGAAAAGTGTGTTTGCCTCTAATGGTGAAAAATATTTGGAGTTTGAATTTCAAATTTGGGGCTCTCATTTCTGTCTGGTTTGGATCCCTTTCGCCCTATTTCTGAAACCTACTTTTCCCTCCTATATATTTGCTTTTATTCACTGTGAAGGGGGGATTTTTCTTGGTTTTGGCTTCAAAAAATAAATAACACATAAAAGAAACAGTGAGCAAAAATACAAGAAAGAAAAGAACTGATATCACCCAGCATAGGCAGGAAAAAATCAAAGTAGAATTTCAAACGATAGTGTTTATATCACTGAGATTTCTGGGTGCTCTGTTTGGAATTTGAGTTTCCGTCGTAGCTTTGTCCTTGGTGGGGGAAGTCAGTCCAAGTCTCGTCGTCCCAACTTCGTTGCCTTTAAAAAGGTGAAATTTGTTTCTCTTTGTTTTAATTCTCTAGTTTATAAATCGATTTCTTTTCATAGATGTTTTCTCTTATGACATTGTGTGACAGAAATCAACATAATGTAATATTTTATATTACATTCGTACCAGTATGATTTTTTGTGGGATGTGAATCATAAGGTGTATGGAATTCTCCGTTTATTCAGTTCCTAATATTCTTTGAATTGTAAAGCCTAAGTGGGTGTGCTTTTGTGGGATTTAGTTGTTTAGGATGGTGTTGTTTGGGTTCATGTGTTAGCATCTTGTTGATATACTCCTAATCATGTTAAATTTTTGGTAACTATTGATATGTTATTGTTTGAGTGTGCTTTCACTAAGTTCTCGTTGTTGTCTCTATATTTATCTTATCACAGTTTAGCTTCTTAGTGCATCGCTGCCCTGATCTCGTTCCTTTACTACATTGACGACTGCTTAATGCTTTAAATCGATTTCAATGTTAACCTAAATTACCGTTTATTGCCTTCTCTGATTTTTCTCCATTGTGATATTTGCTTTGAGTTTATTTTCAGCCAATGCCCCTCTTATTTGGCTCTTCATCTAGTTCATGGGTTGTTTAAATTCACTTTTTGTGTCCCTTTTGCTATCAATAATCTTTTCATGCTTATCTTGATTTAATTTTCGTACTTAGTGTCTCTTTACATATAGGTGTTTTCCTGTCTATACCCGATCCTATTTTTTAGCATCGAGTCCTCTTTACCAAATGAAGCATATATTTAGATTAGTTGTTTATGTTTGATGTAATCCCTGATTTTAAGCCCTTGTTGTTCGAATAAGTCGCGTAGTCCTTCTTTCTGGTAATCTGAGTGATGATTGATGTTTGCTAATAAGTTGTTTAGTTCTCATTTTTCTCATGTTCCTAATTCGCACCATCTCTAGGGTGATTTATTGTTTAATCACAAGGTTTGGTTGTCTGTGTGATGTTCAAGTACCAACATTAGTTTTGTTCAAATTTTGGCCTTTATTGTTTCATTTCATTTTAGGAAGTTGTTCCATATGCATCTAATCATCCCATTTATTTTAATAAAAAATAATCAAATCCATGCTTTTATGCTTTAAGTATTTAGACGAGAATTGTTATACGTGGATCCCATTTCGATGGAGTTTTCTGCTTACTTGTTCAAATTAGTATATAATAATTTTAAAATATCAAGTGTTAATGCTATTTTGTTGTTGTTGGTCTATATTTATTCCTAAGGTTTGGGACCATTCCCTTAGTTACTTAACTCTCTGCCTAGTCATTTTTCTTACCCACAAGATTTTAGGATTATTTTTATAGATCAGTTCAAACTAACTTGGTCATAATGGTACTAATCACCTTTTTTTTATGCATGAATCCTCCATTACTTGGAGTCCATTGTGGACTATTTCCCTCCTTGCATCTCGAGTCGGGTCGAAGGCCCAATTCCTCTCCTCCCGAGTCAGCCAACAAAGGGAACATATGTCCAAGCCTGAAAAACCAAAAATGAGGTCCCAAGAGCCAAATACACGGATATGTAGTGTGATACAGTCGATATACAGCCATTGTATACGCTGTTTATTGCAACAAAAAATGGGCCAAAAGCCCTCTTTAAATTTCCAGCTTTGTTTTGTTTTGTAATTGGACAAAAATCCCATTTATTTTTGGTATTAATTTGCTAGTTTTAGGACAGGTGAAATTGGGCCTCAAGCCCAAAAGAAATTCAATTTGTTTATGATAGTTTAGGACAGGTCCAAATGGGCTAAGGCCCAAAACGAAAATAGTTCCAAATACTAGCCCAGGCGGACAGGAAAACCAGATTTGGGCCCAAATCTCTTTCCCTCTTCATTTTGATTATGTTTATTTACTTGTTAATATTTGTTGTTGATCTTAAGGTCGAAAAATTCAAATCCCCGAAAGACGCTCATTTCGTTTTAACAATTTAACTAAATCAATCACCTCTAATGAGGCCTAAAAATTTAATTTTTGCAAAATATTTCACTTAGATAAAATTTTAATATTTCCCCTTTCCCGGTCCTAATTATAACATTTGTTCAATTTAAATTAAGTCAAACGAATTTAGCCAAATGATTAATTGTTGGATAACCGCATTTTAGTGGGCATTTCGGGTGCTTTCAAACCCTTCCCGAAATGCTAATATGAACCCCGAACCCCCTTTAAATATTTTCATTATACTTTCTGTTTTAATCTCTTGGAAAAAATGGTTTTCTTGATTTTTCTTAAAAATTAAGTGAGAACTCTTAAAATCAGTTGTTTCTCCTATTTTAAATAAAACAGAATGGTGACTCCGCTGGGGAATTGAATGAGTTCTAACCTTAAAATTAACTTATTTGACTATTTTTTTAAACTGCTTAATTGTTTCAATTCTTGTAAATTATAAATTATTGCATTTCATGGCATTAACTCCATCAAACGGCAAATAGTTTGTATTAGAAAAAAAGCGATTATGTGGCTTTCCACCGCCATCCTTCAGTAAAACATCTTCAAGTTCTTTTGAAGTGATAAACGAATAGTTGGCTTGTGGTCATCCAACGTCGTTTATTATACTTCTTCCCGCAGTTTGTCCAACTCGGGTAACCAGGTCTTGTCTAAATCAACTCTTAGTCAACTAGCGTAGAGCAAAACTAAATCCCTTTTAGCGTATTGAACTAAGATTACATGACACCCAAGGCGTGTTGGGCTCATTAGAGAGACCACCTTGAGCCCAAAATGGCAGATGGCCTAAACGGACGATCATACTTATGTGTTTAAATTTGAAGGTTGTATACGTCGTTTGGCACACCATCATTCCTTGGGGTCGGGAGTCTAATAGTTTGTTTTAGTCGAAGAAGAGCTATACAAGATACTAGTCCATCCTAAGTCGTTGGCACCCGAAGATGACAAGAAGTTGAAGAATGAAGGTCCTTCCATGGAAGCATAGTTTAGGATTGTACCCCTGCGTTAGACTGACTATTTGTATTCCATTTTCCCTGTTTTGTATCCCTATTTAGTTTATTCATAAAATTTGTATAATTTGGGTTTGGGAACAATGGAATGTTTCAAATGATGTATACATCCTTCGAATCGCTAGGACTACCCTTGACACAAAAGAGTCACATATTTGTTTAGAGCGTGCAATATTTGCTTATAAGTGTTATAACTACTTGTGTGAATATGTTGCTTTATTTGAAGATATTCTAGTTCACTCATCTTTGAATTATTTTCTAGAACCCTTTAAGTACAAAAATTAAGTCACTATCAAAAGTGCGTCCAAATACTCTTCGAATCTTTAATTTCACAACAAAATTCGAACTTCATTTTTCAAATCTTACTTTCTCATAAAAAAAAAAGGGTTAATCCTTTATCTCAAATCAAAGGAAATTCAAGCTGGTCGAACTATGTAGGACCTGAATTCTCTTCTGTGACGTAGGCAACCTTTCAAGGTTCGGTCCCCATTTTGAGAAATTCTATCTTTTTTAACTCTTGCAATAAGATTTGAATTTCATCTCAATCGAAATAAGAAATATATCAATGAAAGATGCAAAAAATCTTGGCGTCGAAAGTCAATCTTTCTGTCACTAATCCCAAAGTTAAATAGACAAATTTCTGTCTATTGCCATCTTTTCTAATACTTGGGCTAGTTTATCTTCAAGTAGAGAAACTCTTATGTGCTTGTGGTCATATGTGTGATATTTTGTATTATTTATCATCTGCATAGACTAACATGTTTATCTTTTGAGATATTTTTCTTTTTCAGGTACTTAGAACTCGTCTGTGTTGATAATCTAGCTGAACACCCTTATTTTACAAGATCTAAGGCTCCCAAAGCTTCCTTCCCCGATCAAAGTTTGCAAAAAGGAAAGACAATAATGGATGATAACAATGACGAGATTAGTTTGACTGATGTTGTCGTGGCTCAGCCCGCCGCCACTGATAAAAATAAATTAACTATGCAGTTGATGCAACTGATCACCGAGATGAGGGTCGAAATGCAGAGAATGCAAGATCTGCATAATCTGGTTTTTGCTTTTAATACTCTAGGAGATGGGAGACCTCACTCTACTTTCCTCCTTCGAACGCAGAACAGGCTCAGAACTCTCCCTCCATTCCCGCTCAAAATCTTTCAACCATCGACCCAACCGTCCCATATCCCCATCATGCCTCTATCTCTTACCAAGCGCCACCTCCTGCTCAAGGTACCAACCCTCAAACCTCCCTCCCCCCTCCTCATCAAAATGCCAACCCGCAAGTTTGCCCTCCCCCTCAAAATCAAAGTGTCAACAATTCCCAGACCTTCCCCCATCACCAAAATCAGCATACCAATCCACAAACTTTCCCCCAAAATTACCAAGTCACTCAAAATACCCAGAATCCCTCCATTGCTCCACTCTTACCTCAAAAGACTACTTTTCAAATTCTAATTCCAAATGAGCCCTATGCCAATTGTTCCGAGCTTGATCACTATGAGGAATATGAGAGAGAGTGGAAGTAAAAGGAAGAGGCGGCCAAGCTGAATATGAAAGAAGAGATCAGGAAGCCATGAAGGAGCTACACTATATTCCTGAAGTCGATGGTTTGAGTTATGAGGATTTGTGCATTCATCCAAATCTGGACCTCCCGAAAGGGTTTAAAGTGCCAAAATTTGACATTTTCGGGGGAATAGGGAATCCATTTGCGCACCTGAGAGCCTATTGTGACCAACTCGTAGAAGTTGGAAGGAATAAAACTTTATTAATGCGACTTTTTAGCCGAAGTTTGAATGGAGAAGCATTAGAATAGTTTACCTCCCATGAGACAAAACAGTGGTCTAGCTGGAATGGACTAGCTAAAGATTTCGTCGAACAGTTCGCCTACAATGTGGAGATCGTTCCTGATCGCTATTCTTTGGAGAGAATTAAGCAGAAATCCACTGAAAACTATCGTGAATATGCGTATAGGTGGAGGAAAGAGGCTTCTCGGGTTCGACCTCCTATGTTTGAGAAAGAGATCGTTTAAGCGTTTATACGCATTCAAGAGCCAGAGTATTGTGATAGGATAATGTTGTTCATAGGAGCAAAATTTGCAGAGATAGTCAAGGTAGGTGAGGCTATCGAAGATGGGATTAAAACTGGAAACATTTCTCGCATTGCCACCTCAACCGAATCTTCAGGACTGCTGGAAAAAAAAAAGATGTGTCTTCTATTTCCTCTGCATCTGATGGAAAAGGACAATTCAGAAAACCCTCACCTTACAAAGGTTATCCTCGAGCCCCACAAAATTCATATCCATCTTGTTATACCCAAATCAGGTTATCAACTCCACTACCGAGTTATCAAATTCTACCTCCTAATTACCAAACTCCACCACCGAGTTACCAAATTCCACCTCTTGTTTACCAAACTCCACCTCCACATTACCAAAATACCCATCCATATTACCAAGCTCCATCAGCTAATTGTTCAAATATCCAATCAAGTTACCAAACTCTACCTCTGCACTACCAAAACACCCCTCTTAGTTACCGAGCTCCACAATACCTAAATTTCCAAACGCATGTACCAACTCACCAAAATCCTCCAAACTACCGTCAAGTACCTTCACATCCAGGAAATAATAACTACCCTCCTCACCGAAATCTTGAGAAGAAACCTTCTAGAGTCTTTACTCCTTTGGTTGAGAGCCGAACACAACTTTTTGAGAGATTTGAAATCAGCTGGCTTGATGTACAATTGATCCAAAATATATCAATGTCAACTCCAAACTTTATAGATCCGATCTTCACTATGCTTACCATTCAGGATGTGTTGGGAATATTACTGAGGATTGTATCAACTTGAAGCATAAAATTCAAGACTTGATAGATCAAAAGGTCGTCACTCTTTAGACTGCCACTCCTAATGTCAATAGTAACCCCATGTCGAATCATGGAGGGGTGACTATTAATATGGTTGAAGTTGCAGAAGATTTGAATGTGGAGAAAGTTATAATCTCCGCCAACCTTGAAAAACTTGAGAAAGTTGTAACCTCTCCAACCAAAAGAGAGAAATCCAAGTATGTGATCATGGCACCTCATCAAGCTTTTGCTTTAGTGCCGAAGAGGGGTCAGAACAAGCAGAAATTCGATCAAGCTTTTCCAAAATCATTGCCTCACTTATATCAGTCTTTTCCAATGCAAAATGGTCTAGGGGAAGGAATCGAAAATTGGTTCAAAGAAGGTGATATTGTGCTTGAAAGGATGATCGAGACACCAGTCATACCAGACAGCGAGTCAAAGGAGCAAATGCTTAATTGAACATCCACTTTGCTCTTGATTCCTCGCTCGTCTTGGTAGACATAGATAATTTTATATGTTATTTCTAAAAATTAGTGGAGTTTCGAATGAGGCTCGAGATCCATCATTTACTCTATTTTTGCCTCACTATGTTTTAATCTCCCTCCTAACATTTTGAAGAAAGGCAAAATGATTTATTGTCATGGCAGAAATTTTTATTTTCTTATTTCAAATGAAAACTTCCTTTATTGCGAAAACTTGCTTTATATTTATCTAACAAAATATGTCTATGATTTCAGTGAAAATATTTTCAAATCTTTCAATATCATGTCATGCCAGAAGCTAAATGAACAAAATGGGGTAGATGCCGAGGAATTTGAGGACTACAACGAGATGATCATGGTATCCAAACACCTGGTTGAGAAGTTTAGACAGTCCGAAAGTCACGATAAGCCGAATTCAGAAGAGATCAGAATAGTGAATCAGGAAAATGATGAACGCCTCAAAGAAATCAAAATTGGTGCCTATCTGACAAAAACACAAAAAAGAGAACTCATCAGTTTGCTAGGAAAGCACATCGATACATTTGTTTAATGACATCAAATGGTTGAGCATGAACATTGGGTCTCACGAGTTATCAATCTAGTTAAATGTTGTCAAAAGATACCATGTTTAAAGACTCAATTTTTATCATATCCATGTAATCGCCTTTATTTGCTTGTAATCGTTTATGCTTAGAATTTATCCTTTCGTAATGAACTACGTCTGACCTGAATTCTCAAGAATGAGATACGTAGGCGGCCTTTGTCGGCTTCAGTCACCCCTTCATATATTTTCAATACTTCCCTTTTGTACTTGAACTGCGTCCGACTGAATTCTCAAAAATGAGATACGTAGGCGGCCTGTGTCGGCCTCGATTGTTCACTTATTAAAATTTCTTATTAACCCTCACGAGAGGGGGAACTACACTTGACCTGATTCCTGCATCAACGGGATACGTAGGCGCCACAACGGCTCGGTCATATCCCCCATAAGATTTTTATTTTCTTTTACAATAGAAACTAGGACAGAATTTTTGAGAGGGACTCAAAAATTCTTAAGAAGAAGATCTCTATACATTGAGAGCTGCAACTGGGACGGAATTTTTGAGAGGGTCTCAAAATTTTTACTAGTCATATATCGACAGTTAGAGATACTCCAAGACATGTAACTGGACAGAAATTCTTAGGATGGCCTCAAAGATTTCTTCAAGTATCACTAGAATTTTGTAGTCAATTTTGAATATTTGGAGCTTGATTAGAAGTTTAAAACTAACTTCAAATGATCTCTGACATCGTTAAGGTTCATAGTCAACTTCAACAATCTCCCGCATCGTTGGTTTTCAAAGTCAACTACAAAACTTCCCGATTATAGTAGATTTCGGGAGAACTATGCCAGGAATTTTCCAAGCTTTAAAGATTCTTGAATTCTCTAGAACAAGATATGGGACACACCAAAGTTTTGAATCAAGGACGTTCATTTAAGCTTGACGTGACATGACGCTTGACAGTGATCTTTTCCAATTACACCTGTTTGAAAACTTTTTTCTTAAAGATTGTATCTATATGTTTCAAATATTTTTGCATAAAATGTTTTGCCTTGTCTATCGAGAAGCAAGAGATCAGAGCGATCAACTGAAGATAGCAAGACAAGGAGCAAGCGATTGAAGAAGGCAACACAAATCAGTTTGTTTAAAAAACTAACAATTTTTCTGTGGATGCAGGTCTATAAGATTGCCTCAAGTTCGTCATATTTCTCCATTCAACAAATATGGAGAAGTTAAAAGGGCAAGCAGCTCCCCAAAATTGACAACTTTTCTGTGGATGCAGGAAAGTCATTGAAGTTTTTTCGAGGAAAAAGAAAGAGTTCAGAATACGAGCAACAACACCTCGTTTAAATTCTCAGCAAAGCATAAGTCACATCGAAAATAAAATGTTCAAAATGGGAACTAATGAAAGCATCACTCTCGACATATACAAGCATCTCGATGAATATGCATGAATTCCGTCGATATCAGGCGCGGTGATGTGAACTACCCAGAGGGGCATTGTTTTCACCACTCGGATGGACATTCCTAAAGTATTATCAAAAGAGATAGTACCATCACCCAGAGGGACATCTTTATTATTTTATTAATGGAATATTATCATCCTACCGATGAATCTTCATTATCATCATCCTACCAGTGGATCAGGCCTATCCTATGAATGGATCGTCAACGTTATCCTACCAAAGAATGAACATTGTCCTATCGATGAATCTTCATCATCATCATCCTCCCGATGGATCTTTAGTATCATCATTCTACCAATGGATCTTCATCAGTATTATCCTATCAGTGGATCATTGTTAATCATCATTTTATCTATGGCGCATTATCATCCTATCGATGGAGTATCATCAACATCGTCATCCTATCGATGAAGCAACATCATCATGTCATTATCATTATCTTACCAATGAATCATTATTATCCTACCAATGGATTGTTGACATTATCTTACCAATGGATCAGCATTATCCTACCAATGGATCATCGACACTATCCTACAAATGGATCAGCATTATTCTACCAATGGATCATCAACATCTACATTATCTTACCAACAGATCTTCATTGTCATTATCCTACCAATGGAGCATCATCATCATCCTATCGATTGAGTACCATCATTGTCCTATCATTATCATCATCGTCATCATACCAATGGAGCATCAACATCATTATCCTGTCGATGGAGCATCATCGTCATCCTATCGATGGAGCAACATCATCCCATCATTATCACCATCTTACCAATGAAGAATCATCATTATTATTTCCATTTACAAGAACGTTATCAAAAGAGCCATGAACATATTACATCAGTTTATATTTTATTATTTCGATATCAAAAGAAAAGTACATTCGAAGAATTATATTACAAATATGAGATACAGGTTTTATTGGCCTAACGTCAAGATGGAGGAACTGATATTAAATGTTCAAGGAGAGTGACTAAGTGTCAACATGGTAAAAGATACTATCTCTCCATTTGAATTATATTTTTATGCTAATGAATTTTATCTCAGTCTTTGACGAGAGCATCCAAGAGGATGAATTCTCAAGTCAAACCACAGGTACGGATGACATCAACAAGGATGCAGAACAACGTGGAACTTTTTCTTAGCAACGAACTGGGACATAGTCCAAAGAGGAATGTCAAACTCTTAGGACACGAGCTGAGGAGCGACTTCCACCACAATCAAACCACACCCCAATCAGAAGGCATGTGGGTTTTTCTTAGGTTTAACGATTTCAATTTTGCATCCGAAGGATTTTGATTTTACTGGGAGCAACTTTCCAATTTGAGTGACAATGCACCAGAGCTTTGGAAATTATGTAAGTGTAAGCTCTTACTTATGGATGTGAAGAGCTCCACCTTCATCGCTAAGAGGTTGCAAGCCTCTTTTTCATACCCGACCTACTTTGTCACTTTTTCAGAACCAAAGGTTATCTAGCATAATAGATTTCATTTTCAACCGATTGAGTCGAACTACAAACAACCTGATTCCTAATGTGTAAGGATATGTAGGCGAGCTCAATGTTGAAAACTCGGCTGTAGTCCAATATTTGCTCTTAAATATTTTCTCAAGCATTTCGGTACCTTCATAATTCGATATCAGGATGGCTTTGGAGTTCTTTCAAAATCGTTCATGGAAATCAAGCGTATCGAACTACAAGTGGCCTGAATTATCATATAGACTAAGACATGTAGTTTACCCAATTCTAGGGTTCAGCCATAATTCCTGAAGTCCATACCAAAATCCCTTTGTCTGAAGGATGAATTTGTGGTCGGTCAAAATTAGATTCGTCAATTTCATTTTCCTCAAATTTCTTGCATCAATTCAAGTAAAATGAGGGACAGTTGTTGACACCCAATTTTGACCCTCCCCGATAGGAATTAATTCACGACTTCTCAATTTATAAACGAAGTAGAATAATTAGTTTTATAAAATTCAAATATTTCTCAAGGTTACTTTAAGTAAGTCTATTCGATTTTTTTTATAGTGTTTTATAATTATATGTATAATTAGTGTTTCTTAAATATTTGAAAATCGTCTCAAAAAGATTTTAAGTTTAGTAAATACTTTATTAAATTAGTTTAGTTTAAATTAGGGCTATAATTTTGAATTATTTAGTTTATAATTAAATTAACTATTTTATTACGTTAAGATTAAGAAGCTCATAAATTAATTATATTATTTCGTCTTATTTTTGTCTTCAACCAAATTCGCCAATCTAATTCAATTTGGCTAGAGTTTCGACTTAAAAATTGGTTACAATCGTAATTCAATTACAAATATAGTCATTCCCTATTCTGGACTTCAATTCTTTAAGACCCAATACTCATCAAATACATAGTAATACAGCAATACCAATACCAAAATGCCAGCCCAACAACTCCTAGCCCATTCGTTATCTCATCCTCAACCAAAAATTCCACCAAACATATTCCAAAACAACTCAACAGCAATATATACAGCACGTATAGTACAGGCCCGACCCAACCTTTTTTTTTAGCAATAGAAACACAGAAACAGAAAACGCTAATAGCAGCTCAAGCGACAAAGCAACTGCTGCAAAACGGCGTGAATAGCTGCTCAAAACGACAATCAGTAGCAGTCCAAACAACGAGCAAATGGCATTCTCACGCCTCCAACGACGTTCCAATAAACGGAAAGTAAATTACAACGTCTTCTTCCTTAGTGTAGTGTGATCTTGCACAGTCTTTTCCGCGAATCCAGCTGCCTCGTCGTCCTCGCCAGTAGGAGATTAAGCCACATCGAGCAGCAGGTACACTCAATCGATCAGAGCCGTTCTCTTCCCATTTCCTCTTTTGGAATGGTGTTGAAGATCTCAGAAAAGTGTGTTTGCCTCTAATGGTGAAAAATATTTGGAGTTTGAATTTCGAATTTGGGGCCCTCGTTTCTGTCCGTTTTGGATCCCTTTCCCCCTATTTCCGAAACCTACTTTTCCTTCCTATATATTTGCTTTTATTCACTGTGTAGGGGGGATTTTTCTTGCTTTTGTCTTCAAAAAATAAATGACACATAAAAGAGACAGTGAGCAAAAATACAAGAAAGAAAAAAAATGATATCACCAAGCATAGGCAGGAAAAAATCAAAGTAGAATTTAAAACGATAGTGTTTATATCACTGAGATTTCTGGGTGCTCTATTTGGAATTTGAGTTTCCGTCGTAGCTTCGTCCTTGGTGGGGAAAGTCAATCCAAGTCTTGTTGTCCAAACTTCGTTGCCTTTAAAAAGGTGAAATTTTTTTCTTTTTGGTGTAATTCTCTATTTTATAAATCGATTTGTTTTCATACATGTTTTCTTCTATGACTTTGTGAGACAGAAATCAACATAATGTAATATTTTATTTTATTTTACATTCGTACTAGTATGATTTTTGCTGGGATGTGAATCATAAGGTGTATGGAATTCTCCGTTTATTCAGTTCCTAATATTCTTTGAATTGTAAAGCCTAAGTGGGTGTCCCTTTGTGGGATTTAGTTGTTTAGGATGGTGTTGTTTGGGTTCATGTGTTAGCATCTTGTTGATATACTCCTAATCTTGTTAAATTTTTTGATACTATTGATATGTTATTGTTTGAATGTGCTTTCACTAAGTTCTCCTTGTTGTCTCTATATTTTTCTTATCACAGTTTAGCTTCTTAGTGCATCACTGCCCTGATCTCGTTCCTTTACTACATTGGCGGCTGCTTAATGTTTTAAATCGATTTCAATGTTAACCTGAATGACTGTTTATTGCCTTCTCTGATTTTTCTCTATTGTGATCTTTGTTTTGAGTTTATTTTCAGCCATTGCCCCTCTTATTTGGCTCTTCATCTAGTTCATGGGTTGTTTAAATTCACTTTTTGTGTCCCTTTTGCTATCAATAATCTTTTCATGCTCATCTTGATTTAGTTTTTGTACTTAGTGTCTCTTTACATATAGGTGTTCTCTTGTCTATACCCGATCCTATTTTTCAGTATCGAGTCCTCTTTATCAAATGAAGCATGTATTTAGATTAGTTGTTTATGTTTGATGTAATCACTGATTTTAAGTCCTCATTGTTCGAATAAGTCGTTTAGTCCTTCTTTCTAGTAATCTGAGTGATGAGTGATGTCTGTTAATAAGTTGTTTAGTTCTCATTTTTCTCATGTTCCTAATTCGCACTAGCTCTAGGGTGGTTTATTGTTTAATCACAAGGTTTGGTTGTTTGTGTGATGTTCAAGTACCAATATTAGTTTTGTTCAAATTTTGGCCTTTACTGTTTCATTTCATTTTAGGAAGTTGTTCCATATGCATCTAATCATCCCATTTATTTTAATAAAAAATAATCAAATCCATGCTTTTATGCTTTAAGTATTTAGACTAGAATTGTCATATGTGGATCCCATTTCGGTGGAGTTTTTTGCTTACTTGTTCAAATTAGTATATAATAATTTTAAAATATCAAGTGTTAATGCTATTTTGTGGTTGTTGGTCTATATTTCTTCCCAAGATTTGGGACCATTCCCTTAGTTACTTAACTCTCTGCCTAGTCATTTTTCTTTACCCATAAGATTTTAGGATCATTTTTATAGATCAGTTCAAACTAACTTGGTCATAATGGAACTAATCACCTTTTTTTATGCATGAATCCTCCGTTACTTGGAGTCCATTGTGGACTATTTCCCTCCTTGCATCTCGAGTCGGGTCGAAGGCCCAATTCCTCTCCTCCCGAGTCAGCCAACAAAGGGAACATATGTCCAAGGCTGAAAAACCAAAAATGCAGGTCCCAAGAGCCAAATACATTGATATATAGTGTGATACAGTCGATATACAGCCGTTGTATACGCTGTATATTGCAACAAAAATTGGGCCAAAAGCCCTCTTTAAATTTCCAGCTTTGTTTTGTTTTGTAATTGGACAAAAATCCCATTTATTTTTTGTATTAATTTGCTAGTTTTAGGACAGGTGAAATTGGGCCTAAAGCCCAAAAGATTTTTAATTTCTTTATGATAGTCTAGGACAGGTCCAAATGGGCTAAGAGCCCAAAATGAAAATAGGCCCAAATACTGGCCCAGGCGGACAGAAAAACCAGATTTGGGCCCAAATCTCTTTCCCTCTTCATTTTGATTATGTTTATTTACTTGTTAATATTTTTTGTTGATCTTAAGGTCGAGAAATTCAAATCCCCGAAAGACACTCATTTCGTTTTAACAAATCAACTAAATCAATCACCTCTAACGAGGCCTAAAAATTTAATTTTTGCAAAATATTTCACTTAGATAAAATCTTAATATTTCCCCTTTCCCAGTCCTAATTATAACATTTGTTCAATTTAAATCAAGTCAAACGAATTTAGCCAAATGATTAATTGTTGGATAACAGCATTTTAGCGGGCATTTCAGGTGCTTTCAAACCCTTACCGAAATGCCAATATGAACCCCGAACCCCCTTTAAATACTTTCAGTAGATTTTCTGTTTTAATCTTTTGGAAAAAATAGTTTTCTTGACTCTCCTTAAAAATTAAGTGGCGACTTTTAAAATCAGTTGTTTCTCCTATTTTAAATAAAACAGTAAGCACTGTGATATGCCTAAAGAGCATCATCTAGATTTTGAGACCAATCAGTCCTATTTGCATTCACGGTCTTAGCCAAGATACTCTTAATCTCTCGATTTGAAACCTCGACTTGGCCACTCATTTGAGGATGATATGGCATTGCCACTTTACGTTTCACTCCATATTTACTCAATTTAGAAGCAAACAGACGGTTGTAAAAATTTGAACCTACATCACTGATAATAGATCGAGGGGTGCCAAATCTTTCAAAGATGTAGAGTTTTTAAGAATTGAACAATGCTCTTCTCTTTATTGTTGGGTGGTACCACTACTTCCACCTATTTAGAAACGTAATCCACAACCACCAAAATATACTTATTATCAAAACGAACTCACAAATGGCCCCATGAAATCTATTCCTCAAACATCAAATAACTCAATTTCTAGAATAAGCTTAAGAGGCAACTCATGCCTTCTGGACACCAAACTTTCTTTTGGCATTGCATGCATTTCTTCACGAATTCATAAGCATCTTTGTAGAGGGATGGCCAGTCAGTAATAGCCATTTTGAAGAATCTTAGTTGTTGTTCGCACACCGTTATGATGACCACCAACCGGCGAAGCATGACAAGCATTTACAATTTTATTTACTTCCTCGTCTAGCACACATTGCCGAATAATATGATCTGCACATTCTCTGAATAAATATGGTTCATCCCAGAAATATATTTTGACATCGAACTAGAACTGTTTATGTTGATAGAAGTTTAGGTCTTCCGGCATTAGCCCACACACCACATAGTTAGCAAAATCCCCATACCTAGAGTCTGTATAAGAGTGGCCATGAATACCTGCTCATCTGGGAATGAGTCATTTATGTCTAACTCAAGCTCATCTTTCTCTTTGCCTTCCAACCTAGATAGGTGATCGGCCACCTGATTTTCGCACCCTCTTCTATCTTTGACTTCCAAGTCAAATTGTTGCAATAACAATACCCATCTTATCAATCGTGGTTTATCATCTTTCTTTGCCATTAAGTACCGTAAGGCTGCATAATCAATCTGAACTACCACTTTGGTGCCTAGTAAGTATGCCCGAAATTTCTCCAATTCATATACAACCGCAAGTAACTCTTGCTCCGTAACAGTGTAGTTACGTTGAGCACCATTTAATGCTTTTCTTGTGTAATAGATTGGATGGAATAGTTTATTGCGCTTTTGTCCCAAGACAACACCTAACGTAGTACCACTTGCATCACATATAACTTCAAATGGTTCCGATCAATCTGGGCTAATAATCACCGGAGTAGAGATTAATTTCTCTTTCAAACACTTAAAGGTTGCCATACATGCGTAATCAAAATCAAATTTCGCATCCTTCTCCAACAGCTTGCATAATAGGAGTGCAATATTTGGAAAATCTTTGATGAATCTTCGGTAGAATCCGCCATGCCCCCAAGAAACTACGAATACCTTTTACTGAGATTGGTGGTAGTAGCTTCTGAGTTGCCTCAATCTTTACCTTGTCAACCTCCAACACCTTTTGTGATACTTTGTGACCTAAAACTATACCTTCCGTAACCATGAAGTGACATTTCTCCCAATTTAGGACTAAATTTGTTTCCACACATCTTTGAAGAGCCTTCCCAAGGTGTGTCAAACATGTTTTAAAAGAATCACCCATAACTGAGATGTCATCCATGAAGACTTTCACTGAATCTTCTACCATATCAACAAAAATAGACAACATGCAATGTTAAAACGTCACCGGGGCCTTACACAACCCGAAATGCATCATTTTGAAAGGAAAGGTACCATAGGGACAAGTGAAAGTGGTTTTTTCTTGATCTTCCGATGCAATTGTCATTTGATTATACCCGGAATAACCATCCAAGAAGCAATACCAACCACGCTCCGGAAGCAGATCGAGCATTTGATCCATAAAAGGCATGAGAAAGTGATCTTTTTCCGTCCATGAGTTCAACTTCCGATAGTCCATGCATACCCTCCATCCGGTTACCAATCTCATACAAACAAGTTCCCCTTTCTTATTTGGGACTACTGTGATGCCATTTTTTTTTGGTACACATTGCAGCGGACTCACCCGTTTGCTATCCACAATAAGGTAGATCACACTTGCATCCAACCACTTGATTATCTCCTTTTTCACCACCTCTATCATTGGTGGGTTGAATTTCCTTTGATTCTCGACACTCATTTTGCACTTACTATCAAGTTGAATCTTGTGATTGCAAATGCCAGGTGTAATACCCACAATGTCAGTGATAGTCCGCCCTATAACCTTGATGTACCTTCTCAACACCTCGAGAAACAATTTTACTTGTCATTCAAGCAAGTCAGCTTCAATTATAATGGGTAAGGTGTTGTTTTTTCCCAAGAATTCATATCAAAGATGAGCCGGGAGCACTTTCAACTCAAGCTTTGGTGGTTCCTCTGTGGATGGTTTAGCGGGAGGATTTTCTCGATTCTTTAGATCAATGTCTAGCTTCAATGCGTTCCTTGTGTATTCACCTAATCCTGACAAAGCAGCTACCACTTCATCATACCCTTGAACTTTGGTCTCATCATAATTCACAAGAATAACCTCAAGAGGTTCACTCATACACATAAAATGGGTCACACATGCCACTGCTTTATCAATTACATCAATCGTTGAAACTACATGAATATCACTTGGGTGTTTCATTGATTTGCACACATTAAAGGTTACCTCATCTCTGTTCACCCGGAACTTCAATTCCTTGCTTTCAGCATCCACTAGTGCTCTTCTGGTTGCTAAAAATTGTCTTCTCAAGATAATGGGAATTTTAGCATCAATATCACAATCAAGAATAACAAAATCAGCTGGAAAGAAGAATCGATCAACCTTTACCAATTTATCATAAAGTATACCAACGGGGTGCTTGATCGACCGGTCCGCCATAAGAAGCCTCATTGTTGTGGATTTTGGTTTTCCTAGCCCAAGTTGTTTATAGATTGCATAGGGCATTAGAATTATACTTTCCCCCAAATCACATAGAGCTTTAGCGAATTGAAGCATACCCATAGTGCATGGGATGGTGAATGCCCCCAGATCGTCTTTTTTTAATCATCTCGCTAGTCATAATGGAACTACAATTATGAGAAACCTTGATTGTCTGGAAGTCCATGCTTCTCTTCTTGGTGACTAGCTCCTTCATGATTTTGGCATAACCCGGTATCTCCAACAAAGCTTCCAGTAACGGTAGATTTATAGAAAGACTCTTGAACACTGATATGAACTTCTTGAACTTCTCATCCTCATTTTTCTTCTTGAAGGGTTGAGGAAACGAAGGAGATATTTTGGGAAGAGGTTGAACAATATTTGGAGTTGAGGTACCCTTTTATTTACCTTTTTGTAACTCTTCGGTGGGGCTTTGCTTATGATTTCCTCCTTTTCTTTGAGCATATCACTTTTCAGTGCTTCAATGGGATTCCCTTCCTCATCAATATCTTTCTCTTCTTCATGAGCTTTCACCCTATCGTCACCCTTTGTATTACTAACTGCCATTTTTCCACTTCGAGTCACAACAACCAAATCTTTGTCACATTCTGCCTTCGAAGTTGTTACTTAATTAGCCTTACCCCCTTCAAATACTTTAGGCTCCAATTATGCTGAAAGTTGGCCTAGTTGATTCTCAAGTTGTTTGATTGCATCAGCATGAGAATTCACTCTGTTATTCAATTATGAAATATCACCTTTCATCTTTTTAAACATGTCATCTGATCTTCAACCTTGTCTAGGATATGTGACAACAATTCATCCACCCTTAAGTTATTCGACTTTTCTTTCGATCTTGGGCAGTCACTTGATTGCGTGTGGTACTCTCCATGACTATCTTCTCTCCCCCAAGAGTTGTTTTGTTCACTCCAATTTTGATAGTAACCCCTTCTCTCTTCTTCTTTATGTGAGTTCCAACCTTGATTCCCACCCGCCTTAAAGTAGCTTGGATGGGAACCTCCTGAAGTCTCAACATTCTCCTTACTTCTTTGAGTTCACCCACATTTTCTAGCATTTGTTTTTGTAACAAATCCATTTGGGACAACATCTTGCTAATATTTTCATCCCTCTCTTTCTCCTTGTCAAGTTGTTCTTGCGTCATCCTAAAACAAAAAGGGGAAACTCGGTCCTCTTTGTCATTTCATCAAGAAGGGACGAGGCTACGTCAAATGTTTGCAATATTATTCCTCCTACAGCCAATTGGTCAGCCAATCCTTTGTTCACTGAGTCTAAATTCCGGTAAAAATACTGGAGTATCACATCACCCGATAGCCCATAAGTAGGACATAGTGATGAGTCCACGATTTGGACTCTTTTAGGGATTTATTTTGAAACATTGAGTGTCCTCAAATGCATATTTTGTCTCAATAACAGATAAAAAATCTTCAGTTTCAGGTATTTGGAGTTAAAAACAAAACATGGACACTATTGGGCAAAAAAAAAACAAGGCAACTGAAAAGACGAAGAAAAAACGGCATGAGGATCGCCAAAAACATTAGGCGAGTCCCTGAAAGGCTATGGTCTCGCCTAATGTTCAAGTGTGCCAAGTCCTGAAGGAGAAAATCAAGTCGGCGATAGAAAAGAGCAATCGGCGTGTCACCGAACAGTTCCGTGATGTAGTGCCTTATCGCCCAAAGTTACAGAACCTAAAATTTGATGAAGGCCAAGGCAGAAAAGCGATAGACCAGACCCAAGGGTGGATAGCCGAATGGATCGGCGATCCCGACTAATTGTTTCGAGTGATCCTTCACAGCACACTTTTGGACAACTATAAATACCTATTTAAATTTCTAGTTTAGTATCAAGTTTTACAATTCAGAAACCAATTTTTAGAATTTTCAGTTTCTAGAACTGAGAGTTTTGGAAACCTTGTCCTTTAACTTTAAAGATTTGAAGATTTCCATTCCTAAGCAATTGGAAGTGGGTATTGACGATTCTTCATCTTTGATGTGTGTAAAGGCAATATTTTGTCGTACCCATTTGATGGAAACACTCTTTGGTATCGATTTCTATCTCTTTACTATGTCTAGCTAAAACCCCAATTCTTAGGGTGTAATTATGTGAATATGGGTTGAATTTACTGCTGGGTATTGCTTATAGATAGTTATTTTGCAGTTTTAATGTGATTTCGTTCAGTATTTGTGTTTGAATTTAATGGGGTTGTAGTTACAAATACAATTTTATCTTCGTATTTTTGACTTGCTTGAGAGAGAGGTTGTAAAACCAAAACTACTGAATCGATAGTCAGTGGTTATTGCGTTGTTGTGGGTTCAGCTCGAGAGAGTGAATCCTAAACCCTCTCCCATACATTCAACTCGAAAGAGTGAATGGACTAAGGCGAATATTGTGCTTCATTGCCGCTTATCGGTGTTTGAGAGAAACCAATTTGATTCCGGGTAAATTGTTCGAGAGAAGATTTACCCCCACAAAAGTCTAGCCTAGTTACCAATTTACAATGATGTACTATAAATAACATTTACCCCGTTGTTTATTTTAGCCCATATTCCTATAACATCCCAAGAATCCCGTCTCCATATTTGCATTTTCATTTTTAACTGTTATTTTAGTTAATAATTGATTATAAAACCCCCTCCCTTGATAGTTGACACTTGTGTCACCCTTTAATTTGATATGTTTTTCTTCGTAAATATCTATAGGTACGATTGAATTGAACACATATTTACTTTTCTATTGATTCTAAATTACAAATGGCTCCCTTGGATTTCGACCCTAATTCACTAGTTGGGTTATATTACTACTCATGATCGTTGGCACTTGAACTGGAAGTAGTGTCCTGATACGTGAAATCAAAATGGCGCTGCCGCCGGGGAGTGTTATGAGTTGCGAAGTTTTAGTTAAGTTGAATTTTGTTCTTGTTAGTTATAGTTATATTTACTTAATTTTTAGCTTTTTTCTGTTTGAATTGTGTTGAAAACAGGAAGTATGAGCTTAAACGACAGCAATAGCAGCCAAGTAGGCCATCAAGACGATATCGGAAACCTCAATGATGTCAATGAGCCTCATGCTAATGACCCGCATGTCATGGGCGGTATTGGTGCTATTTGCTTGCCTCGAGTCGAAGGAAATGCGGTATTTCACATCACGAGAATTATGTTGCAACTCTTGCAACTAAAAGGGCTTTTCAGTTGTTTAGCTGATGAGGACCCTCATGAGCATAGTAGAAACTTCGTGGATGTATGCAGACCTTTCTCCTTCAAGAATATCTCCCAAGAGTCGGTTGGATTGTGGTTGTTCCCGTTCTCTTTGATGGGAGAGACGTGCAAGTGGCTGGCTAAATTGCCACGTGAATCAATCACTTTGTGGAAAGAGTTGGTTACCGCATTCCAAGTGTGATTTTTCCCTCCTTCGAAGATGATGACTCTTCGGGACAGCATTCAAAGCTTTAAGCATCTAGAAGGTGAGCAAATACACGAAACTTGGTTGGGATTCAAGAAGTTAGTGCTTCAATGCCCAACCCATGGCTTGCCTGATAACGTGTTGCTGCAGTATTTTTACCAGAGTCTTGACTCGATAAATAAGGGTGTTGCTGACCAACTTTCTCCGGGAGGTTTGATGCAACAACCTTATATGATAGCAACTCAACTCTTGGATGTCATGACTACCATAAACAGGGCATGGTATACCCTTGAAGACTAAATTTCCCTTCTCACGTTCAAGTTGACTAAGGAACAGATGGAGAAGGACCAAGATAGGGACCAAAACATGGCCAAGATCGTTGAACACATTTTTACTTTTCTATTGATTCTAAATTACAAACGGCTCCCTTGGATTTTGACCCTAATTCACTAGTTGGGTTATATTACTACTTATGATCGCTGGCACTTGAATTGGAAGTAGTGTCCTGATACGTGAAATCAAAATGGCGCCGCTGCCGGGGAGTGGTGTGAGTTGAGAAGTTTTAGTTAAGTTGAATTTTGTTCTTGTTAGTTATAGTTATATTTACTTAATTTTTAGCTTTTTTCTGTTTGAATTGTGTTGAAAACAGGAAGTATGAGCTTAAACGACAGCAATAGCAGCCAAGTAGGCCATCAAGACGACATCGGAAACCTCAACGATGTCAATAAGCCTCATGCTAATGACCCCCATCTCATGGGCAGTTTTAGTGATATTTGCTTGCCTCCAGTCAAAGGGAATGAGGTATTTCATATCACGAGAACTATGTTGCAACTCTTGCAACTAAAAGGGCTTTCCAGTGGTTTAGCTCATGAGGACCCTCATGAGCATAGTAGAAACTTCGTGGATGTATGCAGACCATTCTCCTTCAAGAATATCTCCCAAGAGTCGGTTGGATTGTGGTTGTTCCCATTCTCTTTGATGGGAGAGGCGTGCAAGTGGCTGGCTAAATTGCCGCGTGAATCAATCACTTTGTGGAAAGAGTTGGTTACCGCATTCCAAGTGTGATTTTTCCCTCCTTCGAAGATGATGACTCTTCGGGACAACATTAAAAGCTTTAAGCATCTAGAAGGTGAGCAAATACACGAAACTTGGCTGCGATTCAAGAAGTTAGTGCTTCAATGCCCAACCCATGGCTTGCCTGATAACGTGTTGCTGCAGTATTTTTACCAGAGTCTTGACTCGATAAATAAGGGTGTTGCTGACCAACTTTCTCCAGGTGGTTTGATGAAACAACCTTATGTGATAGCAACTCAACTCTTGGATGCCATGACTACTATAAACAGGGCGTGGTATACCTTTGAAGACTAAGTTTCCCCTCTCACGTTCAAGATGACTAAGGAACAGATGGAGAAAGACCAAGAGAGGGACCAAAACATGGACAAGATCATGACACAACTTGATATTTTGTCTAAAAATGTCATGGGAGTAAGTGCTCGTAGTGTCAATGCCATGGGTGTTGGGTGTGCTAATCTGGATGAGTCCAACTTTGAAGCTTGTATAATGAAGAGGTCAATTTCCTAGCCAACCAAGGCGATGTCTACCGTTCAAAATACTTGAGGCAGGGTGGTAACCAAGGTTGGGATAGGGATGAAGGTTGGAAGGATCGAGATTGTGAATGGAGGGACCGTAATCCAAATTGGAAAGATGGGGAGAAGGATAGGTCTGTGCCTCCCTACGGGTGCCAAAAGCCAAAGGATTCAGAAGGTGGTAGGTCTGAGGATATGCTTTCTCGTATCCTTTACAAAGTTGAAGGGTCAGACAAGATTTTAGAAGAAATGAAAGAAGATGTGTCTACCCTTAGCTAAACTGTCACCTCTCATTCAGTTTTGATCAAGCAGTTGAAGACCCAAATGGGTCATATATCATCTCACCTCAACCCGAGACGGCAGGTGGGTTTGCCTAGTTACATTATGGCTAACCCCAAGAATGAGGTTTGAAGGTGGACTTGCATCGTGCCGCAACGTTAACTAAGGTCCTACTTGGGAGGTAACCCAAGTTTTCTTATTTGTTTATCTATCTTATTTTGGAACAATGGTGTGCTGGTTGTGTAGGTTAAAGTGTGGAAAGTGTTCGGAAAGATGGAAATTGGCGAGAAAAAGGTCCAGTCAGTGCATCGCTGAAAGGGTCGGCAACCCCGACTCATACCGCTGTTGAACTCAAGACAAATTTAACTTGGAGTCTGTAACTTTCAGCGAAAAGCAGGAAATTATTGGCGAGTCGGCGACCTCGATATAGTTCGCCATTTGGAACTACAAATATACTGGAAGTTCTATAAAATTCAGCAAGATCAGTGTCCACTCAGCGCTTCGCCGAGTAAATCGACGAGTAAGACTAATGTTGCCGAATGGGCGTAAAACTGGACGGTTTTAAGGCCAAAATGTTAAAAAAAATTAAAACTCCTTAACTTTCCCGCTCTTTAGCACTTCACAAACTCACACCTGCATATTATTCTCTATATTTTTGCATTCTCTAAGTGTTTAGTCATCGCTTTGTGCTTGGAACTTGGATTACATTGCTTCCTAGCGATTTATTCTTGACTTAATCAGCATTAAAGGTTAGTTTCCCAATCCTCGAGTTTATTTTTGACATTTTGGACTCTTAGACACATGATCTTACCATGTTGCTGTGTGTTGGGCCTCTCTGATAGGATTAGTATATGTAAATGCCGATTTTAGTTTTAATATCTTGCCCGTAGTGTTTTGGTTGTTGAAATTCCGTAGCTTGGTGCATTGAAATATATTAAAATTTTATGGGTAGTGCTTGTATGTTATGGGTCTTGTTTGAATTTAAGCTATGCATGCTTTAATTGTGTTTTCGGGGATTGCGGGGTTGAATTTGAGAAGTTGGGTTGAAAATAGGCACGTTGGGTCATTTGGCGAGCTGGGTCTAGTTTACCGAACCACCTGGCGATTCGCCTAATGTTCCCAGCTCGCCTTTAAGTTCATGATTTATGTGTTATTTGGCTCTGTAACTTTCGGCGAGAAGCCTGCGATCGCTGATGGCACTCAGCAACTCGCTGAACGAGTTCTTGATCGCCCTTTCTCTGCACACCTACATCATTTCGGCACTGTACCTTTCAGCGAGAAAACCCTTGCTCGCCAAATGATGTCGGCGATTCACCAAAGAGTTCGACAGGTTTGCCTGCAACTGATTTTCTGAGTCTTTGTCGAATATTTTCTACTTTGTTTTGTGGGTTTGCAAACATGGCTAGTCCCAAAGTTGCTGGGAGAATCATGCCACCCACACTTATAAGAGCACATAATTTCAAATTGAATGAAGGAAGGTCGAATCCTCCCAAGAAGGAAAAGCAAAAACCTTCACCTGGAAACAAAGACAAAGGCAAGAAGCCCAGTTCTAACAAGAAGACTAATCCACGAGACCCATTTATTCCTTCATGGTCCCAGGGAACCTATGCAGCTGTGCGGAAGTTTTTGGCGGATACACCTGTAGAAACTCCTGATGAGTATGGTGCTATTGTTCCTTTTGAAGGGACTCGAGGCACTGATGCCCAAGTTAAGACTAATGCACCGGGTAGTGATGCCCAGACAGATGGAGTGAATGCTTAGACATGATCCCCTCTTTACCTCCCTCTCTGTTTTACTTTTATTTTAACTTTTGGATATTATATTTTGTTTACATTTGAGGACAAATATTTTTATTTGTGGTGGGTGAGGCTCACCTTTTGTGTGACCTTCGTAACTTTGGTTTTGTTTATATTTTTGGGCTTTGAGCTTAATTTTTGTTATACACTGCTTTTTGTGGATGCTTGAGCTTGTGGCTCCTTAATTTTAATTGCAAAGGATTTTTTACCCTTCCTAAAAATTTTACCACCTCTCTTTTGTGTTGAATGTGGCTGTTCTTGTGAGAATTCGAGTATCAGTTTGATCAATACCGATGACTTGAATAGTGCTTATAATCGGACAAACATGAATGTATGGCTATGATGAGGCCAATTAAAGTTGCATAGACAATATGTGAACTCTTTCCATCTCGTTGTCACTAGCCAAGTATCAAATTGAGTCTCTCGTAATGAACATTGCACACTAGCAAAAGTGTGGAGTCTTGGTTGACATTGGTGTCAATGACTTGTGTGATGAGCTTACCGTGAACCATATGTGATGACACCTAGAATTTTCCCCATTGGTCCAATTGACTAAGTGATGCAAATCTCTTGAGATGATCTTAGGCAACTTTAAAGAGTGTGAACCAATTTTAAATCACACCTCTCTTGTGGCTTACCTTGTGAGTGTGTGAACCTCTTCTGAATACCCCTTGAGCCTTACCCTTTTCTTGGAAGAAACTTGACGAAAGTGTAACATTTCTTAATCCATTACCCATAATCCTCATGAGTTGTGAATTGTTTGAATAGCCAACTTAGGCCAAAAGCCTAAGTTGGGGGTGTGGCGAAAAGAGAAGGTAAATCAAGAAGTGCAAGAAAGTCCCCTTTGACCCATGGTGTTGATAAAAAATGGACCCCATCCATACACAAAAAAGAAGAAGAAAAGAATGAAAAAGTTGTGGAATAAAGTTGTGAGAAGACAAAAACAAATGGGGTTTCCAACAGTCCATGGAAAGTGAATAATGGGATGACTTAAAAGCATGAATGACAAATGATGAAAAAAAGGGAAGAAAGTGTTGTTCACACCGCATTTCATGAGGACTTCAACCTATAAGCCTAAATGATCATACCTTTACACTCAGCCCCATTACAAGCCTTGAAAAGACCTTTTTGATCTTGAATGAGCTGAAGCAAAAGTTGATTGGAAAATAAGGGCAAACCTATGGGTGAATTCTTGCCTTGAGTTTATCCTTATGAGTGTGAGTGTTGATATTGATTCCGGAATTTTAAATGATTCTTAGTGTTAGTTGAGTGAATATAGAATCATTCTTTGTGTGAGGGAATTTGATCACCTTTGTTGGGCTTGAACTTGCATTTGAAGCAAGTATAGTGAGCTTGAGATTCTTTGGTAATGGTGAGTTACAACTTGAATCTTTGAGTGCACAATTGATCCTTGTACGAATAAGTTGAGACTTTTTGTATGCATTCATGATTAAGTCTTGTGTAGCACTGGCTGAGACATCCTTTTTGAACTGCTGAACTTGAGTTTTACTTGAGGACAAGCAAAAGTTTAAGTTGGGGGTGTTGATGAGTCCATGATTTGGACTCTTTTAGGGCTTTATTTTGAAACATTGAGTGTCCTCAAATGCATATTTTGTCTCAATAACTGATATTGGAGTTAGAAACAAAGCATGGACACTATTGGGCAATAAGGAACAAGGCAGCTGAAAAGACGAAGAAAATACAGCTTGAGGATCACCTAAACCATTAGGCGATTAGCTGAAAGGCTATGGTCTCGCCTAATGTTCCAGTGTGCCAAGCCCTGAAGGAGAAAATCAAGTCGGCGATAGAAAAGAGCAGTCGGCGTGTCGCCAAATAGTTCCGCGATGTAGTGCCTTATTGCCCAAAGTTACAGAACCTAAAATTTGCTGAAGGCCAAGGAAGAAAGGCGATGAACTAGACCCAAGGGCGGATAGCTGAGTGGATCAGCGATCCCGACTAACTGTGTCGAGTGATCCTTCGCAGCACACTTTTTGACAACTACAAATACCTATTTAAATTTCTAGTTTAGTCTCAAGTTTTACAATTCAGAAACCAATTTTTAGAATTTTTAGTTTCTAGAACTTAGAGTTTTGGAGACCTTGTCCCTTAGCTTTAAAGATTTGAAGATTTCCATTCCTAAGCAATTGGAAGTGGGTATTGACAATTCTTCATCTTTGACGTGTGTAAAGGCAATATTTATCGTACCCATTTGATAGAAACACTTTTTGGTATCGATTTCTATCTCTTTACTATGTCTAGATAAAACACCAATTCTTGGGGTGTGATTATGTGAATATGGGTTGAATTTACTGCTAGGTTTTGCTTATAGATAGTTATTTTGTTGTTTAAAGGTGATTTCGTTCAGTAGTTGTGTTTGAATTTAATGGGGTTGTAGTTGCAAATACAATTTTATCTTCGCGTTTTTGACTTGTTTGAGAGAGAGGTTGTAAAACCAAAACTACTGAATCGGTAGTCTGTGGTTATTGCGTTGTTGTGGGTTCAGCTCGAGAGAGTGAATCCTAAACCCTCTCCCACACATTCAGCTCGAGAGAGTGAATGGACTAAGACGAAGGTTGAGCTTCATTGCCGCTTATCGGTGTTTGAGAAAAACCAATTTGATTTGGGGTAAATTGTTCAACAAAAAATTTACCCCCACTATAGTCTAGCCTAGTTACCAATTTACAGCGATGTACTATAAATAACATTTACTCGGTTGTTTATTTTAGCCCATATTCCTATCACATCCCAAGAATCCCGTCTCCATATTTGCATTTTCATTTTTAACTGTTATTTTAGTTGATAATTGATTATAAAACCCCCCTTTGATAGTTGACACTTGTTTCACCCTTTAATTTGATATGTTTTTCTTCGTAAATGTCTATAGCTACAATTGACTTGAACACATTTTTACTTTTCTATTGATTCTAAATGACAAACCGCTCCCTTGGGACTCGACCCCAACTCACTAATTGGGTTATATTACTACTCACAATTGTTGGCACTTGAACTAGAAGTGGTGTCCTGATACGTGAAATCACATAGTCTGATAGTCTGAGACCCATGGGGGACATATCTACCCATGCATCCATCGCGGCGTGTGACACGACCCTCGATAATAATATTTATTGCGGCGTGCGACACGTCCCTTGCTAATAGTAGTTGTCGCGGCATTCGACAGGTCCCTCGATAATAGTATCTTTCGCGGTATGTGATACGTACACTTAATATTTAATTATCTATCTCAATATGTCAAAACTTAAATCATCATAGGCCAATGATATATATAACGGTGCTCCACTGAAACCATTCACATACTTCCAAAAGGAAAATAGCTAAATAACTTCCCAAGAAAATGAAATAATTAATGTCACATCACCAAGTTTTAAAGTAATAATCACCACTCATTACCTAACCTTTTATTCCACAACTTACCTTCGAATCATATTTACGTATCCATTAAAAATTTAGATCTCTAGAAACTATAGTTTTTTTTTGGGTTCAATTACATTTACTCTTACAATATAATCCTCACAATCTTCCTAGTGACAAAGCTACTTACTCAAGGAAATTGGAGAAATTTTGAAGTTATTACCTCCAGGTGTTGCCGCTTTGTGTTGAGCCGCAGGTAAGGTTCTTGCTCGATCCTTTTTTTCTTCTAAATTACTTATGTACTAAAAGTAATAAATCCTAGTAACTTATTTTAATATGGGTCAAGTATATGGTATTAAATAAGTCATGACATTCACCCATTAACCAACAACTAAATAAATTATTTAATATATACCCATCAATTAAATAATCGTAGTTATCTAATAATTCAAATATTTAAATCAACTTCATCGACTAATAAAAAAATTACTCGAGGCAACTATCAATAGGGGTAAAACGCTAATTTTATGAAAATTCTCAAAAATGACCTTCCAATTTTTGGGTGTTATAAATTATTTATGTTATTTTACTAATAATTTCCTTTATATGATACTATTTACGTTTATAAATTTATTTAAATATTTAAATTTAGAGTTCATGTAATTTTTCTTACTTATAATTCAACTTTTTACAATTATTACTTTAAATTATGAACATATAAATTAGTGCAATTGATAAAATTAATAGCCTAAACTTGTTTTTATATATCCACACAAAACTTTCATAAGAAAAGCACAGAAAGTGTAATTCTAAATTCTAGAAAGAAAGTATAAGTTATATTCAAATCACACATTTACTTAATTAATATTTCATAAAAATTTACATTAAAATTAAAATAATAAATACACAAGAGAGCTCAAATATCAATTTTATATAGAAACTGAATAAATTATGTAATCCAAACACTACAACAATATGAAAAATTTAAAAGCGAATATTAATGATTTCATATATCACTATGTAGATGAGTTTTTATTTTCAATAAATAATATGAAAATTTTGGACAATAAATGATTATAATTGTGACGTTTATTCTTATAAGCTAATAAAATAAATAAGAAAAATAGGATATTTTAAAAAAAAAAGAGGTATCTTATTTGCTTGGTGCGGCATTGTTTTTTTACCGTCAACTTTAATCATGGGTTCATCATGAAATGTAATAACTATAAATAGATGTTGGGAATTTTTATTTTTTGGAGACTTACGTCTTTTCATTTTTTAAATTTATATAGTGAGCAATTATCTTATTCTTTAATTGACTAATTATGTAAATATTTTTTAGATTTGTGAAAATTAGGTAAAAAGAGAAATCTCATAATTAGGAGAGTAAAATGGATAATTTAAAAAAATTTCAAGCTATTTGAAATGATATTTAGTTAGACTACTCTATTTTAATAAATTTTCATTCTTTAAGGAGAAAATGAAAGATTTGAGTTATAATTATTTATGCCTTTAAATTTACAATAAATAATAGCAATAAGTGCAGTAGTAAAGTTTGAGATATTTAAATTCTTACCATAAATTATAGAAATTAATGAGAGAAATAGTAATTGACACATTCTTTAAAAGTAATAATAAATAGAAATATAGTGAAAATTACAACCGTAAAAAAAAATAGGATTATTGGCGAAAGACAGGTGTCAAATCACTTTTTTAATATTTAACTTTATATAATATATAGATAGAAATATGAATTTGTATAGAAAACTAGGAGGAATACCATAAGGTGTCATAAACTAATAAATTTAATTTTGGGGCTTATGAAGATTCAAAAAAAAGAGTTATGAATATTATTAAGATTATAAGTTGTAGGTGTGAGTTATTAGTAGTTATTTCTTATTTTATTAAAGATATTAAATTTATATTATAGTGGTAGGTGAAAGGTGCCACACCACCTTCTCTATATTTCTCCTTTACATATAGATTATAGTAACTCAACTTTATAGGGTTATTTTAGTATTTCAACTTTCAACTTGTTTTATTCTCACTTTTATTATGATAACTAGTTTATGGGCATGTGTGTCCCAATTTTGCTAGCATATTTTTTAAAATAATAATAATAGTATTTAATATATGTATAATGGGTAATTATAAATTTGAAGAAATAAAGTACACATTGTATTTGGTCAATAATTAGCCTACTCAAATAACTTGATTGTTCAATACAAAATATTAGGGATTGTTTAAACTTGAAAGAAGATTAAATTTAGTTATATAGGGGCAATGTGTAATTCGATAATAAATATGTAGCTATTTGTAGAACTATAGCATGACACGATAAAGTGTGAGTTGTACCAAAATCAGTGTTACTAAAAATAGCTCTAAAGTAGAGGTGTATCCAAGATTTTGAGATGAATGGTGCACTATTATGATAAGGTTGATCTAAGATATCAATTTGATCGGTTTGGCATTCAGGTAGTTGTGTGCAAAAACTGAATTGATCGATAAACCGAACAGAAAAAAGTGTTATTGGTTTATTGTTCTTGGGTTATTGGGTTGACGGTTTTTAATTGTTTTATAAAAAAAATTATTGGGTTATTAGTTAGGTATTGGTTTTTAATATTATGTCATTGGGTAAACTGATAACCCATTAAGACTAGTAATTTACTATTTTTACTTGTACATAAATATTATATATTAATCTGAATACATTACTATTTATTGTCTTTGTCCTTTAGCCTTTAATTCACACTTCACAATGACTTTGAGTTCACAACTTCACATTATACAAAACGTCAAAATCTAAAGTAAGAACTCTATTCCTCTTAATTTTTCTTTGTCATATACTTGTATAGTTCTTTTCATGTTTGCTATTATTGTTTCTATTTTATGAGCATATGTAAAGTTACATTATTGTCTTGTCACGTCAAATTTATTAGAGAAGTCATATATTAGTTTTATAAGTATTTTCTTATTGGTTAAACCAAAAATTGAATCATTTAGGACCAAAATCGATAAACAGAAAACCGATAAAAAAACATCTTATTGGTTTCACGTATTTAAAAAGAGAAAACCGACAAACTGAATCGATAATATATAAGAATCGAACCAGACCGACCGATGCATACCTGATGTGTCGTGAAATGTTAGCACATTTGATGCTCAAAAATAATGATTAATACTAGAGCCAAGTGTATTTAAATAAGATTTGATGTGTTTGTTGAATGCCTAGACAGGTTTACACTTGCGTGAGATAAGTTGAAAAATATGCACATTAAATATACTGAAGGGTACACCACGGAGCCCATCACGGGCCGTGGTTTTCAAGACGAGCCATCCTAAAGCCTGTAAAGTTGAAGCAATGAACTTGGAATATGTGTTGCTGATGACCAAATTATAAGTGAAAACCACAGAGCCTAAGATGGGTCATGGTCCTCATAACGGATCGTGATGGAAGTCGTGAAGGAGTTCCAGGAGACAAGCATCGAGGAGTTAAATTTTGCATGGCTAACAAAGGACCACGGGAGCCCAAACGGGCCATGGTCCTCATAACGGTTCGTTATAGGGGTCGTGCAAATTTTCCAGTGAAGAGGAATTGGAGAGTTACATTTTGGTGGACCAAGTAAAGACCACAGAAGGCTTCACGGTCCATGATGTCGCCCGTGGTAGATTTCCAGTGGACATGCCTTGAAGAGATGTGTTTTGAGAATGCCAAGTAAGGACCACAGAGGGCTTTACGAACCGTGAAGCCCTTGACGGGTCATCATACTGTCTGTTATAAGTCCCGACATTTCAGTCCTACTTCGAGTAGGACTCTTTTTGGACTGACTATTTAAATTAATTTGGTTGAAATTTTGAATTATCTCGTCAGATCTAGAACGAGAGACTATTTTCTAAATATTCTCTACTTTTGTTTTTATTGATTAACATTGAAATCGATTTTGGAGCTTTTATTTTGGGTTTTCTGAATATCAAGTGTTTGTTGAATTTGCAAACTTTCATAAGTGATTTCTCTTAATGCATTCATTACAAATTTTTGCTTATTTAGTTGAAAGCATGAGTGGCTTTAGGGTTGTAGGAACTATGACTAAAATCGGAGTTTAGATTTGTAAACAAGTAGAATGTAATTCATATTTGCATAACTTAGCTCAAATTTGTTAGTCATTTGTTCTACTGATTGTACACTTTAGAACTTGCCTGTATCTATAAATTGTTCGAGAGAAAATTGATTATTACGAAAAAGTTGGGTTAAACTGTCAAATTAGAGTGAAAGTTCGAGTTCGAAAGAAAAGAACTTTGACTCTAAACTTTGCGAGGGTAAAATCGAATCACACTCTAATGCCGAGAGGAATTGAGTGGAAAGTTATATAATAAGACTGAGAAGTGTTAGATACATCTAACTCGCCTGTAATTTGCAAAGAATAAATTACCCGAAACTCGTTCATGAATCAACACTAAATGTAACGTCATAGGAAACACAACCCCTGTTTCATTCATTTATCAATATAATTTTAAAATTAGGTCTGTTTATCTCAACCATATTGGTTACTTGGACCTTACAACTAAACCCAATTTATATTTCGCAATTACCTTCTTTAGGAAATAATAACAAGATTTGAATAAATGCGATAATGAAACTATTTCTGTAAAGAAATTCTTTGTGGAATCGACCTCAACACAAGTTGAGTTCTATAAATTGACTTTGACCGTTTATAATTTTTTATTGAGGTGTAAGTTCAGACGTATCAAATTTTGGCGTCGTTGCTGGGGAATTTTAATTCAGAAATATTTTACTAGAAATTATTCAAATTGTAGTTATATATTTCCTAATTTTACGTCTTGTTCTTTGTCTATGTCTCTCACAGTTAAGTTCGATAGTGCATGCCCAATACCAAAGTAAGGGAGCTCCATTGATTCCTTAGGATCCGGAACTTCGGAAAAGTATCCGCAAGATGGTGAATGCACAAGAACTTGAGGCTCAAAGGGAAAGATTAGGACTTGAGATAGAGACCACTACAAGGGGTGCATAGAAAAATGATGTGAACAACCCACCTAGGGTGGTGGAGGAAAACGAAGAAGTGGAAGATATAGCTCATCCCCACTGACAACCACTAGCTCCAAGGGGTCGAGCACAACAACCAACTCACAGAGTGTTCGAAGAGGATGACTAAGACTTGGATGGAGCTGGAGCCACATGAGAAATATTGCTGCCTACATTACCTCCAGGTGTGAAATTTACAATCACTATCACGATGATTCAACTGCTGAACTTAAAGGGAATGTTCAGAGGGATAGTTAGTGATGATGCTCAACAGCATGTAATGAACTTGTACCGATCTACAAATCACAGGAAATCCCTGGGGTAAGTCAAATTGTTATGAGATTGAGGTTATTCTCGTTATCTCTTACTGGAGAGGAGACAAACTGGTTGAATGAGAAGCCAGATAACTCTATCAGTACTTGGAATGAGTTAAAAGAAGCTTTCCTCAAACGATTCTATCCTGAGTCACAAGATCTGAAAATGAGGGATGAGGTAAGCACACATAAGCAACAACTAGGAGAAGCAATACATGAAACTTGGTGGAGATTCAGCCAAAAGCTTAAGAAATGCCCAAATCATGGTTTTACGGAAAGACATTTAATATAGGCATTATCTAGGTCATTAAATTATGTTACTAAGCATGTCATTGATGCAGTGTGTGGAGGTTCCTTCGTGGTAAAACCATTTCCAGATATAGTGCAAATCATGGATGAAGTCTCCAAGAACAATATAGCATGAAACACCAGAGATGCTGAAGTTGGAGATCTGGGGTTCACATTCGAGCTTGCATCTAAACAAAAGAAACGAGAAGAAGAAAGAGATCATGACATGTCCCACACGATGACTCAGATAGATCTACTTACGAAGCATATCATGGCAGGTTCTGAGAAGGTGAATGTTGTAGGAGCCTCAAACATGTATAAAGATCAGGATATTGACTTAGATGAGGAGGGAGAATACTTGGGCAATCAAGGTAGGTTCAAGAATTATAACTCGGGAAACCAATGATAGAATTCTGGAAATACATGTCGGAACTACTCCAGAGAGAAGGGCGGTATGACATGCCAGCAAATAGACAACAAGGCAACTGGCAAAACAGAGATGGTTATAGGAATGACCGCAGTGGTGTTTATGTGCCACATCATGCCAGTGGTAGTTCCTGCGGGTCCAAATTAGAAGACATGTTGGCTAAGGTGTTGCAGAAGGTTGAATCAACTGATGCAAGTGTAAAAGAGATGAAGGGTGATTTCTCCAGTATGATTCAACTAGTGGATTCTCACACCACTTCCATCAAGCAGATAAAGAAACAGTTGGGACAACTATCAACATCATTGAACCAGAGGAAGATTGGTCCACTACCAAGTGACACTATCCTGAATCCCAAGAAAGATGGACACTGCATGGCCATCACCACCAGAAGCGGTAAGGTCATTAATAAGCCAAAATCTAAAGGTAATGAGCAGGAATAGAGTATAAAGGGAAATGAAGAAGAAGAGGTTGAAGCTGAACAAATAGATGATATAGTAGGGCCAATAGCCAAGCCAGCGGAGAGAAAGAAAAAACAAGTTGAAGCAACTTTGCCTACAACAAATATTGTGACCGCCTCCTCCTTTATCTCAAAGACTCAAGAAGAAAGACGAAGATGGGAAGTTTGCAAATTTCATAACTATGTTGAGACAGTTATCATTGAACATCCTGTTGGTAGAAGCTTTTGAGCAGATGTCAAGATAGGCTAAGTTCATGAAGGACTTAGTCACAAAGAAATGAGCTGTAAGTTTTGATCTAACTGAAAATATTCATCATTGCAGTAGTATTGCTACAAGGTCTCTGGTGCAGAAAAAAGAAGATCCAAGTGCATTCACTATACCATACACTATTGGATCATTTGAGTTTGCAAAGGCCCTACGTGATTTTGGGGAAAGTATAAATCTGATGTCTCTAGCCATCTACAAGCAACTGGGCTTGGGGTTCCAAAACCCACTGTGATTAGGTTGATGATGGAAGATACCTGTGAAGCAGCTTGTTGGTATTTTATGTGATGTGCTCGTAAAAGTGGGCAGCTTTTTTCTTATCAGCAGACTTAGTAATTCTAGATTGCAAAGTAGACTTTGAGATTCCCATATTTTGGGAAGGCCAATCCTGGCTACAAGTCGAGCTTTGGTTGATGTTGAGAGTGGAGAACTGAAATTTAGGCTCAACAATTATGAGGTAAGGTTTAGGATTTACAAGTCTATGAACCAACCACAAGACATGAATGTGGTGTCTATGATACATGTCTTTGATGAAGGGGAGTCGGAAGCTACTATTTAGGAAAGGTTTATTGTCGAAACATTGGCAGTCGTGCTAATGAATTTTCAAGCAGAAATAATTATGTGCAGACTGCGAATGCTCTACAGGGAATGTGAACATATTCTTATTCTCCAAATAAATTAGATATGGATCTGAAAAACAGGCCAAATACTCCAGTAAAGTCATCCATTGAGGAGCCGTTTGTACTGTAACTCAATAGTTGCCCAGTCACCTAAGGTATGTCTCTTTGGGTGCTAACAATACTTTGACAATCATTTTGGCTACAAATTTGAATGATGAACAGGTGCAAGCGGTGATCAGAGTTTTTATAAGGTATAAAAGGGCAATTGGGTGGACCATTCCTAATATCATTCAGATTCCTCCGGGTATCTGCACTCATAAGATTCAACTTGAGGAGTATTGCAGCCGGAGCATAGAGAAGTTGAGGAGGTTAAATCCACAAATGCAAGAAGTGGTAAAAAAGGAGATCATAAAGTGCTTGGATGCAAGGGTGGTGTACACTATTTCTGACAGTCATTGGGTTAGCCCAGTGCATTGTGTTCCCAAGAAGGGTGGTATGGCAGTGATAGCCAATGCAAAGAATGAGTTGATTCCACAAAGACCAGCCACTGAATGGCGAGTTTGCAAGGATTACAGGAAGCTGAACAAGTGGACCTTGAAGGACCACTTCCCAATGTCATTCATTAACCAAATGCTTGAAAGGTTGGCTGGCAAAGGGTGGTACTGCTTCTTAGATGGATACTCTGGGTACAATTAGATATCAATTGCTCTCTCATGAAGATCAGGAAAAGACTACCTTTACATGTCCTTATGGTACTTTTGCATTCAAATGCATGTCATTTGAATTATGTAATGCACCAACAACTTTCCAGAGGTGTATGATGTCCATCTTCTCGGATATGCTAGAGGTCACTCTGGAGGTTTTCATGGACAATTTTTCTATGGTAGGTGACACATTTGATGATTGTTTGTTAAATCTTAGAAAGAATTTACACAGATGTAATGAGGCTAATTTTGTGCTCAACTGGGAGAAGTGGCATTTCATGGTTAAGGAAGAAATATTCCTAGGCCATAAGGTGTCATAGAAGGGACATGAGGTGGATAAAGTGATGATTGAGGTAATTGAAAAGTTTCCCCCACCTATCTATGTGAAAGGAATTTGAAGTTTTCTGGGCCATGCATGATTCTATAGGCTATTCATCAAGGAATTCTCAAAAATTGCACATCCCGTGTGCAAGTTGTTAGAGAAAGAGGTGAAATTTTCCTTTGATGATACATCTATGAAAGCTTTTGAATGCTTGAAAGAGAAGTTGGTCTCTGCCCCAGTAATCATTGAATCAGATTCGGTGGAACCATTTGAGGTGATGTGTGATTCCAGTGGTACTGCCTTGGAAGTTGTGTTGGGAATGAAGCGCATTAAGATCTTCCACCCGATCTACTATGCCAGCAAATCGCTAAACAGAGCATAGCGCAACTACACTGTTACTAGACATAAACTACTGGCTGTGGTATATGATTTTGAGAAGTTCAAGGTGTACTTGTTGGGCACTAGTGTGATAGTCTACACAGATCATGCAACACTGTGATATCTCATGGCAAAGAAAGATGAAAAGCCGAGATTGATAAGATGGGTGTTGCTGCTTCAGGAATTCGACTTCGAAGTCAAAGACAAAAGGAGTTGTGAAAGTCAGGTGGCTGATCACCTGTCTATATTGGAGGCAGAAAAGAAGGAGGAACTTGATTTAGACTTAAATGAATCCTTCCCAGATGAGCAGGTATTATCCACCACTCTTGAACTCATTCCTTGGTTTGCTGACTTTGCTAACTTTCTTGTCTGTGATTTGACGCCTGATGGGCTAACATTCCAGCAAGGAAGAAATTCCTACATGATGTTGGAAAGTATTTTTGGGATGAACCATATCTGTTCAAGGTGTGTGTTGATAACAACATTAGGCGATGTATCCCTGAGGCTGATATGTTGCATATATTAGAAGCTTGTCACTCATCTCCAGTAAGTGGTCATCACAGAGGTGCCTAGATAGCCCACAAGATATTCCCGAGTGGGTACTACTGTCCTACAATCAATTAGGGCGCAATTGATGTAGTAAATAGTTGTGATGTATGCCAATAGCAAGGAGCCATCTCTCATCGGCATGAATTGCCAATGACACCTATGTTGGAGGTGGAACTGTATGATGTGTGGGGAGTTTATTTCATGGGCCCATTTGTGATCTCTTATGGGCAAAAGTACATACTGGTGCAGTGGACTATGTGTCCAAATGGGTTGAGGCAGTCGCCCTGCCTAAAAATGATGGTATAAGTGTTGCTGGCTTTCTGAAGAAGATCATATTCTCAAGGTTTGGTACACCTATAGTGATTATCAGCGATGGAGGCTCCCATTTCTGTAATACAGTGTTCAGTGCACTTTTGGCTAAATATGGGGTTAAACAACAGAAGGTGGCAACACCATATCATCCGCAGAAAAGTGGCCAAGTTGAGGTATCGAAGTGGGATATCAAGGCGATTTTGGCAAATACAGTGAATGCCAACAGGACAGATTGGGCAAGAAAGTTGGATGATGCTCTATGGGCATATCGGACAGCTTTCAAAACACCTATTGGTATGTCTCCATATCAGTTGGTGTTTGGAACGGCATGCCATTTGACTGTCGAGCTAGAGTATACGGTACTCTGGGCACTAAAGAAGTTGAACCTCGGTTGGAGTGAAACAATAAACCTGAGACTAGATCAGATCATTAAGATGGATGAATTCCTTCTGAGGTCTTATGAGAGGTATGCTTTGTACAAGGAAAGGATTAAGCGGTATCATGATAAGCATATTAAGACAAAGACCTTTGGTCCTCGTGACTTGGAGCTGCTTTAACTCAAGATTTTGTTTGTTTCCTCAGAAACTAAGATCTAAATGGTCTAGACCATTCAAGGTCACTCAGGTATTTCAGTTAGGTGCTATTGAACTTGAAAATGAAAAGGGCGAGAGGTTCAAAGCAAATGGTCATCGCATCAAAACATACCTAGGAATCCTAGAGGAAGTGAAAATAGTAAAGGAATGCAAACTTGATGAAATCTGAGTAATCAAGTAACCTGCGTCGTGCCGCAACGTTAAATTGTGCTCTCCTTGGGAGGCAACCCATGATTGTAAATGTATTAGGTAGTTTATATTTTAGAATATTTTTCATTATTTTTATAGTGTCACTGTGTGTTGGTGTGTGCAGGAAAAAGTTGGAAAAAAAAACTGAAAAGTTGGGAGTTGACAGACTTCATGGCTCTACCACGGACAGTGGAGCTCTTCATTAGCAACTACACAGTCCGTCTCAATCTTTAGCAGCCTTAGATGAGCTATTGGAAGTTACAACATCAGGTTCACATAAGAGTTTACGGTTCGTCAGGCTTTGTATGGACCGTTTAGCCTCTGGTGAACCTTAAGTTAGTTTCCTCACCCAAGTAATGTTCAAAGACGTTCTCACGAACTGTGGTGCCCTTCACGGGCACCATCACGGTCCATCTCAATAGCCTACCAATACCAAGTTGACCAGACCCAACCCGCGCAAAGTAATGTTAATTTTAAATGTTTTATATATCTCACCGAAATTACTTCTTGATCGCCCTTCTATGCTCTAATTCCTTAAAATACACTGTAACTTTAAGCGAGCTACTTTTAGTTTGACCATTGGTGTCGGTGATCCACCGAATGACCCTGGACATCGCCAACCAACTTTGAACTTTTGAAATTGATGTTCTGAAACTTTTGACGAGCCCGATCTGGCTCGCCAAAGTGGTTCGGCGACTCACCGATCGGTTCAGCGAGTCTTTCTGCATTTCTTTTTTTGGAGTTTTTCTGGAATTTTTCTAAGTGTTCCTACATTGTTTTGCAGGAGTGGCTAGACACAAGGTAGCTGGTAAAGACATGCCACCCCAAAAGTGGGCACGTGGAGTTGTTATAAATGAGGATGCAGCTGCATCTCGAGAAAAGGCAGCAAAACTCCCTACCAAGGGAATAAAAGGCAAAGGCAAGGGCAAGGCGCCCATGGTTGAGACACCGGAGGCCAGTTCCAACAATGAGGGAGTCTACGAGACACATCTCACCTCATCAAGCAGCAAGGGAAACTCACAGGATTCTCAAGCTTCTATCTCCAAGCCTAAGGATGACCAATTATTACAGGCTCGGAGAGCGTAGCTACACTCCAAGTCAATGAACGATCCATCTAGGATCCCGGTGCCTCTCCTTCTCCTCCAGATGCAGCTCTAGAGTAGATAGTTTTTCCTGCACCACCACTACAGGGTCCTCCTCCCTGGTCACTCAATCGACAAAAGTAGAGGGATTTAGGACCATATTAGAGGAAAGAGATTGTCTACCGATGGTGTGGCGTACAGGTATTCAAAGGTGTGGGATACTCTCAGATTTCACATATTCAAAGTTTTCACCAAACCCTATGGCCCATACATTCCTACTTGGATCCGGGAATTTTACTCAGCCTCGGTGATTTGGTTCCGAAAAGAAAGAAGAATGCTAGAGCCTTCAAGCCGGTAGATTTTGTGGTGGTCTAATGTAAGAATGTAAAATTTAGCAGCGATATCATAAATTTTTATGTTGACGCACTTCTAACTTTATGCATGACTACCAGAGAATGATCAAGACACAGACGCGCTTCTGACTTTATGCATGACTACCAGAGTATGATCAAGACACAGACACTGGATGACTTAAAAGGTTGGCTAGCCACCCTTATCTCCAATGCCACCCCGAGGTGGATAGAGCCTGGTGCCCAGATCGAGAAGAATGACCTGAACATTGCCGCAAAATATTGGTTTAGGTTCATCAGCAGCACTATCATGCCCTTACAGAATGAGTCTATTCTCTGCCACCCAAAGGAGGCCTGTATTGGGTCCATCATAGCTAGGAAGAGGCTGAATTTGGGATTGATTATTGAGCAAGAGATGACCATGAGGGCTAAGCAGCTTTAGACCTTTCTCTTGTTCTCGGTGCTAATCACAAAGTTATGTCGACGGGCCCATGTTTCGAGTGATGAGCAGAGGGATATTGAGGTTACACCCACCTTTTCTACCAACATCCTGCATATAGAGGCCGAGTACATGCGTGACGAGGATGACAGGAGGTGGGCAGTCGCGGTGGAAACATCCCCTAAGGTTGATGTTGATATGATACCCACATAGACAGTCCTGCCCAATCAGGCCAGTGGGCCTTCAGGTACATCTGCACCTTTCTCTTCTAAGAATCCAACTACATCTGTTGCACTCCCTGCCCCTAGATCTTCTGTTGCTACTGCTTCTACATCCCGACCCCCTATCACCCAGGCCATGCTTTACAAAATGGTCCATTTAGCCTATTATGCTGATGTGTGTGCCTCCTGAGTAGAGACCGTTATGCCTGGGATGATATAGAGGGTGATAAATGCTGCTTGGCCCCACTTAGGGCTTAGATGAAGTATCACAAGTTGGCACTAGATACCCTTACCATTAGAGTCGCAGCTTGTGAGCAAACTCGAGGTGTTTCAAATGAGGTTATGGTCTTGAAGGTTGATATTACTAAGTTGAGGAAGGGTGTGGACTAGCTGAAGTCCATCGATATGTGTGTGTTTTTTGGGATGGTGGAGATTCCCGACATGCCGAGTGCAAATATTCTAGCTTGTTCTAATGTGTCTCTGGCTACCACCGGAGATGAGATTAGAGCTGATGATGCTACCGCTGAGTCAAAGACTAAGACGGATGATGAGCAGCTTGATGTTCGTGAGGAAACAGTCTACGATGACCTGGTTGACTTGGAGGGTGCCATGTTTGAGACTGTTAGGGAAGCATCACTTTCAGGACACATCTATGGTGGGCTCCAGTGGTGCCAAGGATGTTGAGATGTTGGGCACTGATGCCTAGACAGAGGGAGTTGTGGATATGCAGACTTCACCCAGGCCTAGCCGGGCATGATAATTCTCTTTGCCTCCTTTCTGTTCTCTTTTTAGACTATTTTTTTTTTAGTTACATTTGAGGGAAACTGCGTATTTTGTTTGGGGGGTGAGGTATTTCCGTACCTACCTCTTATTGTTGTTTTGTGAATACTGGCTTTATTTTGATTATTGTGTTTCTGTGAATATTGGAGCTTATTGGTACATATTTATCTTGGTTGATTTGATTGTGGTTGTTGACAAATTGTGGCCCATTGTTTTAATTTGATGGTGCTGAAATAGTTTTGAGCCAAGTTTAAAGTTTTTCCATCTCTTTTATATGTGATTATGGTTGTTCTTGTGCAAATTTGAGTGTCAGTTGTGGTCAATATCAATGACTTGAATAGTGCTCTTAATTGAACAAAATGAATGTGCAGCTACGATGAGGCAAACTAAGTTACATAGGCAATATATGAACTTTTAGCATCTCGTTGTGACTAGCCGATTGTTGATTGGGTCTCTTGTGATGAACACTGCACGCTAGCTAGAAAGTGTGGAGTCTTGTTAGACAATTGTACCAATGCCTTGTGTGGTGAGGTTATCTTGAACATTGTGCTTGATGACACCTAAAATTTGCCCCATTGGTCCGATTAATTGAGTGAAGCAAGCAATTGAAATGATCTTAGGCAAGATCTTTGAAGAATGGGCCAAGTTGACAACATACCTCTTTGTGGAAAACTTTGTGAGATGTGTGAACCTTGTTTGGCACCTTTTGAGCCTATCCTTTTCTTGGAAGAAACTTGAACAACTTTGACCTCTTTATCCCATCTCCCATAAACTTCATGACGTATTGGTTTGTTCAAATAGCCAACTTAGGCCAAAATCCTAAGTTGGGGGTGTGGTGAAAAAGAAGGAAAGTCAAGAAGTATGAAGATTCCTCCCTTTGATGGATTGTTTTGAAAAAAGATGGAATCCCTCCATATAAAAAAAAAGAAAAAAAAAAAGAAAAAGACTAAAGAAGAGCAAAAGTTGTGAAATAAAGTGTGTAAGAATGGTAAAACAAATTGGGGTATCCGGTGATTCATGTTTAATTGAATAATGGGGAGCATTATGAACATGCTTGAATGTGAAATAGAAGGAGAAAAAGTGATTTTCAGGCCGTACTTCATGAAGGTAGAAGCCACTAATCTAAATGACTATAACTTTGCACTCAACCCCGTTACAAGCCTTAAAAAGACCTTTGTGATCTTTAGTGAGCTGAAACGAATGTTGGTTGGAAATAAAGGGCAAGCCTATGGTAAAGTCATTCATGTGTCCGTCTTTTTGATTGTGATAGTTGTATGTGATTTCGGGATTTTAAATTTTTTTGAAGAATTTTTTGTGAATAAGGAATCATCTTTGTTGTGAGGGCATTTGAGTACCTTTGTTGAGCTTGAACTTGCATTTGAAGCAAGCATTGTGAGCTTGAGTACACTTGATAATGGTGAGTCACAATTTGAATTTTGAGCGCACAATTGAGCATTGTATGTGTAGTTTGAACCTTTTTTGTGCATTCATGTTGAGTCTTAAACAACACTATTTGTAGACATCCTTGTTGAACGGATTGATCCTGAGTTTTAGCAAAAGTTTATGTTTGGGGTGTTGATGAGTCTGAGATTTGGACTCATTTAGAGCTTTGTTTTGATAGTTTTAGTGTCCTCAAATGCCTAATTTATGCTATAAACTGATCTTAAAGCATTGATTTTCAGGTATGTAGACTAAGGAGTAAGGCAAGGACACTACTAGGCAAAAAGGAGCAAACAAGCTGAAGAAGTGAAGTAAAGTGATCCTGGTGATAGCCAAGACCACTCGGTGGTCCGCCGAGTGGCTTTTTAGCCTGCCCAAAGTTTCAGCGTGCCAGCTCTGGGGAAGAACTAACTTGGCGACAGAATTGGGTAGTTGGCGAATCACCGAACGACTCCGCGATGGCAACCTTGATTGCCTAAAGTCACAGAACCCTGAGGACAAATGGCCAATGCAAACCGGCGATGAATTGGAGCAAAGGGCGGATCACTGACCTATTCGGCGAGGCCTGAATTATTTCACCCAATGGCTTTTTAGGCCAAAAACTGTGCAACTATAAATTAGAATTTTAAAAGAAATTTTAGAGAGTTCTTCCAATTCTGATTCCTGAGTTCTAGATTTCAAGTTTTCTCTTAGTTTTTGAGGTTCCATTGTAAACTTTGAAGCTTTTAAGAATCAGACTTGAATATTTGCAAGTGGGTTTTTGAATTTATTCAACTCGGACCATTGTAAAAACTTGAGAAACTTTACCCAGATCATGGCTAATGTATTTGGTAATCGTTTCTCTATTTTTATGATGTGTAGCTAAAACCTCAATTCTTGGCGTGTGATCATGTGTTTATTTGTCCAATTATCTTCTGGGTATTGTTGTTTAATGATGAAATTGTTGTTTTAATGTGGGTTAAATATGTAGTTGTGTTTTAATAAATGGATTGTAGTTGCAAATGCAATTGTAATTTTGAGTTATTGGCTTTCTTGAGAGAGAGGTTTTGGAACCAAAGCTTTTGATTAATGATTGTAGGTATTGGGTGGATATGGGTTCAACTCAAGAGAGTGAATCCTAAACTCAATTCTACCCATCTAGCTCGAGAGATTGGATGCATTATGGTTGTGGGTTGTTTATCTTGTTAAGCTTGTCAATGTTCGAGAGAAATCGCCTGAACCGTAATAGTTGTTCAAGAGAAAGCTATTTCACATAGTGCCCAGTCTACCCACAATGATTCAACAAATTATTGTCAAATTTCAATTACCCATGTAGTGTAATTAGCTTATAAACTATCACATCCCTAGAATTCCTCTTAATACTGTTATTTCCCTGTTCTCGTACTTGATTCAGCTGTTAATTGACAATTCAAACCCCCCCATCGGACATTCGTTATCACCCCATTTGACATGTTTGTATGTTTTCGATAATTTCTATTCCTATAACCGCTTAGACCACTTTATAACTTCATAACTGAATTTAAACACGTACCACTCCTTGTGGGTTCGACCCCAACTCTTTGTTGGGTTTTATACTAGTTAACGATCGTCTACACCTAGAATCGCATGAGTGTATTTGAGACGTTAACCAGTCATGTATTGGATAGCAGGTTTAGTTGCTTCAGAGAGGGAGACTGCGGCTTGGGTCACAAGAACACAGGTGCATATTACTAAGGCTTCACTGTCCTTTCCACCAAGGTCTGGTTGGCTCTTGTTTGTGCATAGTTGCGGCCTACAACTAATGATAACGACCTGTCTCCATCACTTGCTTCACTGGTAGCTTGCCTCATGGTTGGTTACCCGGTCAATGTGGGCAGGATCATCGCAACAGAAATGTGAGACAAAACACTAAATGAGAGAGTCGGTCTGCCATTTCCCTGTTTGATAGGGAAAATGTGTCTGCAAGCAAACATCCCTCCGAATAAGCTAGTAGACAGATGGGATGAGGCTTACAAACTCACTGCGGTATCCAAAATCAAATATGTCGCCAACCATCTCTTTGGTGCAAGGCCGGAGCCGTGGGACCACTGGTAGTCGTACCCCATGTATTTGTTGACATTCCACACGCTGATAGAGGTCCGAAACAGGGTGAATCATCACAGCCATTCGCATGGGCACCACCACCACCAGTTTCGGCCTTATAGGCTAGAGGTACTTCCGTCATTATCCCTACTGTAGTCCTTGAAAGATTGGTTGCAGATCAAAGGTAGACTCAGGCACTAGTTGACCAAATCGTGATTAGACTACGTCAGGTAGTTCAGCGGGATGTATTAGCTGTAGAGAAGCGGCTAAAGGATGAGATGCAGACATAATTGAGAGAACTCAAAGATAGGATGGACGGGTTTGAAATCCATGTGCAACATCAGTTATAGGTTGTCGGTCTAGTGAATGCGGAGGAGTTGAAGACACAGTTGGCTGAAATGAGAGTCGAGATCACTAAACTGGCCGAGAAGCCATTCAGTATGCCTCCCCTGGTTGTCTCAGAGTCTTTAATAAGCCTTTTCACTGGCCCCCTCCCACTCAAGGCCTTGATGACTTCTGGGGAAACTTCCCGAAAGCAAATCCGATAAGAGAAAACACAAGATCGGGGAGTCTAATGAGAAGCAGGCGCAAGACCTCTCTAAAGAGGAAATGAAACAAAATAAGAAGGCACGTAAGGATTTGAGGAGGAAGGCTTGAGAAGAAGCAACATATGAGCAACAACAGCGAGATGCTTTGTTGGTTGGAGCCTCCAGCAGTGCCATACTAGCTCCTATTCCCACCAATCCAGCTAACCCAGTGTAGGTTTCTGACAGTGCACCTGTTGATAAGGGTGTCGACACTGCTCCTACTATTGGCGGCTAGTGCATCGTAGGTATAACCCCTCTTCATAGCCCTGTATTGTTTTTCTTTATTTACTTTCAGGGCAAAGTCCTTTTTGTATGAGGAGGGGGTGGTGTTCAACCTGTGTGTATAAAGGTTGGCTCTATGTTGTGATTGTCTGTTGTGTTTTTGATGAAATTGTGAAGTTTTTGTGTATTGATCTATGCAGCAGTTAAGTTTTAAAACTTTGTATTCTGTTTGAAATGATAATATGTATGGCCTTAATATGAAATTTGAGTGGCAGTCTCCTTGTATGACATCTTAGATACTCACGTGTTGAACATTGCTAGCTAGGAACATAACTTGGTTAACTAAGCAACTGAAAAATATAGACAGGGGTCATATGTGTGTGAGGTTTGCATGAAGTCTATCATTAGGTACAAAAGCTAGAACTTGCCTAAGTAGTCTTGCGAAAGTCTGAAAATAACTGGATAAGAGATGATCATTACGCCCTTTCTGATAACCCACTCCAAACCAAAAATAAACTATCAAACAAAAGCATGACCCTTGAACCCTTTTTTAGCCTTGCAAGTAATTTTATTCTTACCCGTTGATATTATATCCTTTGGTCTCCAAATATACAATGCCACAACTCAGGCCAAAATCCTAAGTTGAGGGTGAGCACACCCCAAGTAGAAAGGAAAAAGTGTAAGAAGAAGGTTCACTTAGCCAACGCTAAAAGCACAATGTCAAAAGAGCAAATTGATCAGGAATAATGTGCATGTTCAAAGAAGCTGGTACTATAAAACAACAAAAGAAAGGTGAATATAAAGAAAAGAAAAAATGGTGTGGTTGTTGGGATGTACTGAAATGCGAGAAGATGGAATCGAGTGAATAAAGTTGTGTGCTAATTAAACTTTAGAGAACCAAGGTGAAATAGTCACTCATAAAACCAGATATTCCATTCCCTAGCCCGAGCCTACGTTACAAGCCTATAAAATCCTTCAGTGATCCTATTCCAGTTGTTTGAAAGATAGAGTGTAGAAAACAACGGAAATCCTGTGGTTTTTTGTTCTTAGAGTTAGAAGTTCCTTGTGAGTGTGAGAATCGTATTTGGTCCCAATTATCATGTGTGAGGGAATTCTTTGATGTGAGGACACTATGTCTGTATTTGATAGTTAAATTGTGTTGGCTGACAACGTACACGAGGACAAGCATGGTTGAATGTGAGTAATGGGATGTCATATATTGATCCTTGCATGATTAGATCGATGGTTTCAGATATCATTTTTGGTTAAGATAGTTGTTGCATAAGTATTAAGAGGTGTTGGGTGTTCGAGAGTCAAATGTGTTTTTTTTATCATCACTTGAGAACAAGTAATGCTTCTAAGTTGAGGGTGTTGATGTACCGTTAAATCTTGGCACATTTGATGCCCAAAACTAAGGATTAATACTAGAACCAAGTGTATTTAAATAAGATTTGATGTGTTTGTTGAATGGCTAAATAGGTTTACGCTTGCGCGAGAAAAGTTGAAAAAGAGGCGCAAAATGAATATACTGAAGGGTACACCACGGAGCCCATCATGGGCCGTGGTTGTCTAGAAGAGTCGTCCTGAAGCCCGTGAAGTGGAAGTAGTGAACTTGAAATGTGTGTTGCTGATGACCGAATTCTATGTGAAGAACACAGCCTAAGACGGGGTCGTAATCCTCATGACGGATCGTGATAGAGGTCGTGAAGGAGTTCCAGGAGACATGCATCAAAGAGTTAAATTTGGCATGTCTAAGTAAGGACCACGGGAGCCCAGACGGGCCATAGTCCTCACAACAGTTCGTGATAGGGGTCGTGCAGATTTTCTAGTGAAGAGGGCTTGGAGAGTTACATTTTGGTGGACCAATTAAAGACCACGGAAGGCTTCACGGGCTGTGGTCATCATAACGGTCCGTGATGTCACCCGTGGTAGATTTCCAGTGGACAAGCCTTGAAGAGATGTGTTTTGAGAATGCCAAGTAAGGACCACGGAGGGCTTCACGGACCATGAAGCCCTTGACTGGTCATCATACTGTCCGTTATAAGTCCCGACATTTCAGTCCTACTTCGAGTAGGACTCGTTTTAGAATGACTATTTGAATTAATTAGGTCATAATGTTGAATTATGTTGTCAGATCTGAAACGAGCGACTGTTTTCTTAATATTCTCTACCTTGTTTTTTATCGATTAACATTGAAATCGATTTTGGAGCTTTGATTTTGGGTTTTTTGAATATCAAGTGTTCGTTGAATTTGCAAACTTTCGTAAGTGATTTCTCTTAATGCATTCATATAAATCTTTGCTTATTTAGTTAGAAGCATGAGTGTCTAAACACCACAACTAGGGTTGTGGAAACTATGACTAAAATCTGAGTTTAGATTCGTAAAACGAGTAGAATGTAATTCATGTTTGCATAACTTAGCTCAACTTTTGTTAGTCATTTGTTCTACTGAGTGCACGCTTCAGAGGTCTCCTGTATCTATCAATTGTTTGAGAGAAAATTGATAGTTAGGAAAAAGTTGGGTTAAACTATCGAATTAGAGTGAAAGTTTGAGTTTGAGAGAAAAGAAATTTGATCTAAACTTTGTGAGGGTAAAATCGAATCACACTCTAATACTAAGAGGAATGGAGTGGAAAGTTATCTAATAAGACTGAGAAGTGTGAGATACACCTAACTTGCCTGTGATTTACAAAGAATGAATTACCTTAAACTCGTTCATGAATCAACACTAGATGTAACGTCATAGAAAACACAACCCTGGTTGCATTCATTTATCAATACAACTTTAAAATCGACTCTGTTGATTGTCCTAATTTGGTTATCTCAACAATATTGGTTACTTGGACCTTACAACTAAATCTTATTTACATTTCGCAATTACCTTCTTTAAGAAATAATAACAACATTTGAATAAACGCAACAATGAAACTATTTCTGTAAAGAAATTCTCTATGGGATCGACCTCAACTCACGTTGAGTTCTATAAATTGACTTCGACCATTTATACTTCTTAATTGAGGTGTAAGTTTGGACGTATCAATACTCCTACATTTAGGTTCTTATCACTGAAAATAATTAAAATTGTAAAATTATAGGTCTAAAATTAATTTTCATCTATCCAAACTACTTAGAGAAGTGTCACCCAATTTTAGAAAGAAAAATAAAATAAGATAGATAAAATATTCAATCTTCTAACTCACTTAGAGAGTGCACTCAATCATCATCGCACAACATTATATGATACTTCAAGTATAGGTTCACACATTTATATATATATATATATATATATATATTATAATAATAATAATAATAATAATAATAATAATAATAAAATATAACACTGCTAGATATGATTTCGAGAGGGGAGCATGGGTTCACGTGGACCGAGTAACCCGTCCTGCATACGTCTCTGCTAAGTCTAAAGTCTAAATACATCAAATCTAAAATCTTACCCCCCTCCCCCAGAATAAAAGCACAAACACAATACATATAAAAGTGTTAACAAAATAATAATACAAAAGAATGCACAATCTTTCGATCTTTAATCGAGATCACTTTCACAAGTCGATCACCATTCCTTAGCCTTCATCTTATTTTTTTTGAGTCAAGTTAATACATGACTATGATTATAAGCATAAAAAACATAACTTATAAACTAACATGATTATTTCTACAAAATCTTGTAATTCTCTATTTTTGGGATTACAATATGGAACACCAAATAATGTCTTGAATGTGTCAGTTAATTATTTTAGAGATTATGACAATAAAAAAATGTTGGACTAATAAAAATGATGTCCATTAAATTTTACATTACTGAAATGACATTTTAGTTTCTTAAGGTTGCATATTTAAATAATTATTAATTTAAATGAGTGATTTTTAATTTATTAATATATAGCTCATAAATGAGGGAAGAATGAAAAAAAAAGTTAAATTATATTTCTTGATCAAAGAGAGGTGTTACTGCATCACTTTTTTATATTATTAACTTTATTTATTATTATTCAGGTATAAGTTTACATAAGTTCTTTGGTTTTATCAAATTTTAAATTTTATTTAATTATTATTTATAACTCATAATAATACATTAATTGTGTAATAATAATATTAGTTTACTCATAAGTAACGTCATCTATAAATAAATACTTCCTCTCACCTTGTACTAATAAGAGAATTTACATAAATCGTTTCGGTTTGTTCACTCTTATTTAATGGTTATTCATAAACAATATATTAGTTATGCAAATAATGGCGGGGTAACAATTATAGTTAATGAACTCATAAGTAGCGGTATACATATTTAAAGTTTATGGTCTTACATAAGTTTTTTCATGATCTTCAATTTTTCTATCTTACTACTACTAATATTTAGAAACTTATATGATTTTTATTGTAATAAACTACTACTAAACTTATATGCAAATCATGATCTTATATTTAAAGTTTATGGTCTTACTATTGTAACTGTAATAAACTACTACTAATATTTAGAAATGTAACAACCCATTTGATTTATTGAATGATTAATTAAAAGAAAAGAGGGTTCGACGGTTGGGCACAAGCGTCAATGGAGAAGGGTCGATTCAGGCAATGATTTTGGTTTTTAAGAAAAGGAAATTTGGCTTAAAATTGAATGCACTTATATTTCTTCTTGAAGTTTGAATCAATTATTATTAATAGTTAGAGGGATTGATGTGATTGATTGGTTGATAGATATATCACTACATATATGAAGTAATTCTATCAAAATTTTAGTTTCTAAGCCATATAATAACATATTATTAAATGTTGAGTTGGAAAGCAATGGGGTTTGAATTACTATTAATTAATTATCAACTTCTTAGGGTTATATTAACACAATGGGTGGAAGGAAAATGGATTCTTTGATTAAATTGTGCAGTTTCAATAGCTGCAGTAAGGCGTGATCCTTTACGGATTTGAGGAATAATAGTTTTTCTTGGTAATAATGATTTAATAATAATTAAATATTTTAAGGGTTGATGACTATTGGTTATATGGTTAACGTGAATTTGAGTTGCAAGTTTTCGTCTTGTTATTATGTTATGATTCAAGTTTGGATATACTGAAATAGGTAATTAAATATTCGGTGTATTGGATTATTTGAATACCATTAAAACTACGCTTATTGGAGAAATTAAAATTTACCCTTAGGCTTGAACTTTAGAAAATTGATTATAGAATTCTGAATTTTTGGGTCTAGGATAGACATTTAGTAACATGGGTGTCTATAGACTCGTTAACTTACAAAATATGCATATATACTTGATAGATTGGAAAGGTTCAGAGGCATTGAGGAAAGGAAAAGTATTGGAGAAGTAGCTTGCTTGACTTCGGTTCTTCGGTGGAGGTAGGTTATGGTTTATTCTATTTGATAGATAGACTCTTAATAGTGATTGATATGCATTGATTGATATTGTGAAGTTCTCTATGTACTTGATTGTGTGGTTGTGTGGCTTGGTTGTGTGGTTTGTGATTGGTCTGAAATCCGAGGCCGTGAAATTTGTAATTTGAAACCCTCTCTATTGAAGTGATGCCTTGAATAAATAAGGCTTGATGAAATATTGTTAATGAAGTGAAAAGTGGTGATATAATGATAAATTAAGGATATATTGGATCGGATGTCACGTTCCGACATGGTAATATTAGATCAGGTGCCACGTTATGGCATGATATTATTGGATCGGATGTCACGTTTCGACATGGTATTATTGATCGGGTGTCACGTTCCAGCACAGTAACATAAAAGAAAAATATAATGAATTAACTTAATGTACTCAATCTCAAAGAAATCATTTCCCAAATGAGCGTGGTGTGGAGGCATGAGTCCTCTTATGTGTTTGGTATGGTGACTGAATCACGTACTTGCTTTAGTGTTGTTGTCACCTATTCATGTTGTTCGTTGTTTTCCACCTGCTAATTGTTATAGTTGATTTCATGTTATTACTTTATGCATATTAGTTTCTATTTTGAGTCGACCGATGATATCTACTCAGTACATGTTGCCTTGTACTGAGCCCTACTTGTGTTTTTCTTTGTTTTTCTTTTGTGGAGTGCAGTGAGTGTACCAGCGACCTTGACTCACCCTCAGCTCTAGCCAATCTCCAGCATATCAAGTTTCAAGGTGAGCTATTCATTTAAGCTCGTGTTGGATTTTTTCGGTCATGAGATGATGTCCTTAGTTTTCGAACATAAACCATTTATTTCATTTGTTTTGGTGTCTTTGATACTCTTAGACTTAGTATTTGGAGATTAGATGTCCTTAATATGATGACTTTCAGGTTTTGGGAATGACATAGAGTAGACTTTAGTGGATTTGTATTTCCTACCTTAATAAGATTGAGCTTCCACATTATGGTTTGTATTTCGTAAGTTTAACAAGTAATATATGTAGGGGCTTGGATTCATTGGTTCGCCCACCTAGGAGGTTAAGTGTGGTGCTACTCATGACTCGTTTTAGATCGTGACAAACTTGGTATCAGAACGTTAGGTTAGGTGATCTCATCACACAAGGACAAGTTTAGTAGAGTCTTGCGAAGCGGTACGGGTATGCCTTTACTTTTCTTCGAGAGGCTATAGGACTTTAGGAAAACTTCATTCCTTCTTTCTTTCATGCTAGTACTTGAATCCAATTGGTATCTAGGTGATACAAATTGGTATCTGAACTTCTTCACTCTATTTCACATATTGTTAGTACTAGAGTATTAGAAGTTGAAACAGCAACACCAGGAAAAAAAAAGTATTATTGGAAATAGTTATATTTTCTCAATTGATTACAGGGCCTACAATGGCTAGTGAACAACGTGATTTTTTTAATTAAGATCATAATGTTGAAACCCTCATTCTTCATTGGTACTGATTATGAAGATGTTTATGCTTTCATTGTTGATTGTTTTAAGGTGCTACATAAAATGAATATGATGGAGAGGCTTAGTGTTGAGTTTGTGACATACGAGTTTTGGGGAGATGCAAAGTGTAGTGATAGTCTCATGTTGACTGTCGATTAGTAAAGGCACTACCTATGAGTTAAGGCAACATTTTCTAGCTTCTTCATCCAATTATATACCCCCCAAGCTTTGAGTGATAAGAGGAGACATGGTTTCCTGAATATAGAGAAACGGAAGATATGTGTCGGAGCCTATGAGGTTAAATTTTGTACTATGTCTAGATATGTGACTCAACTTTCCTTCAGTCTGGAAGACCGGATTCACTGCTTTGTAAAAGGATTAAGGTAAGAGTTGCATATTCAAGCTTTATATGTGGTTCCTTTAGAAAAATCTTTTCAGGAAGAGGTTGATTATGTTATGGAGGTAGAGGGGGTGAAGTTAGATGACTTTGCCAAGGTGACAATATTCAAGAAACTTCGTAAGGGACGACTAGATAATGAGCACCATTACTTTGGAAAATATAGTTAGTAAAGTTTTCACAACATGTATGGGTTGTTTAGCGAATGATGAAATTAGGTTGCGCCAATTGAGGTTAGAATGTTTACTACGATTTCAGGGATTGATTGTATATTAAAGAGGGTCATGATAAGACTACTACAATAGTACCAATCCTTACTTGGTTAGATAGATGAAGTGTGTTACTTTTGTTATCGACCTGATCTAAGAAAGAATGCAAATTGCTTGGGCTAAAGACAAAACATATTTGATAATGTTTTGCAGCTATTCAATGGGTAGAAATGTGTGGGCTATTTGGGTACGATCTTATCGATAGCTATTACGTGTTCTAGTGAGGTATCTAATGGACTTTCATGGTGTAGTAGTACTAGGGTTATGTGGAAACGAATATGTCGATTGTCAAATGAGATTACTAACTACTTAAGGAGTTATCAGTTGTACGAAATGATCAAATAATGAGATTCAGTGTTGCATTCACATTTGAGAAACCAATTAGCTTGTTACAATGGACGATGGGGTTAAGCATTGATTTAGGGAATATTTTAGTGGTAGATCTTTAGTATGGTATTAGTGTATTTGGTTGTGAAGTGTATCTTGATGATTCTAAATGAGGATTGATGATTTTATCATAAGCTCTAAAGGAGTGGATTGATACCGAAATGACAAGTTTATGGTTAAAGAAATTCCTAGTGAGTACACTTTGGTGAATGCAATTGAAGATTTTAGTAAGAAAGTGTGTATACGATTGTGTTAGTCCTTTGGATTTGATTGATATAACTGGGTTCGAGGTGTCATATAAATGAAAAGGTTGACCTGGTGGTGATGGCAAGGGCTAACTAAGTATGATGGTAATAATAGTTCATGATGAATTGTGATTGAGATGCAACTATAGGATAAGGATTGATAGTTAAAAAAAATTGTATTGTAATGATGGCTTGTGAGTATCTAAGGTTGTGGTTTGCTACTATTTATGAGTAGCGTGGTTGGATGGAAAGTTCTAGGTGGTGTTGGGACGTCGCTCGATAGAATTTAAAGGATCTAGATTCATAATGAAAAGAATTAGTGGGAGGTAGTGTATCCTTGAAAAAAAGGAGAGAGCAAGAAGAGTTATTCTGATTGCAAGGGTTAAATATGTATTTGAGCGGAGTTGAGAATTGGGCTTAGAGATGAGTAATTTTCATCTATTTCGCCCTGATTATGGTAATAGTGTCATGGATTCATAAGATTAGTTAAAAACTATGGCATAAGTTCTTTTGTGGTTTTGAGTTTGGTAATGAGTACAATTGGATTTTTAGCGGAGGATATAGTAAGGTTGATGGAGAGATGATCAATGATAAGGTGAGATATGTGAATTCCAAAAAAAAACTTCAAGGTATGAGCTAATGTTAATAGATAAAGGGATTGAGTTACACAATTAAATTAATAATTCAAATTTTTCGTTGTAAGTCTATGTTCATGGTGGTATGTTTGTCAAGATATAGATTGGTAAGATAAGAAATGATCGATTGCATCGGTATTGATCATTTAGAATGACTTATGCATGATTTGGATCGTGAAGTTTGTTACATTTGATTGTTAAAGGACCTAAGGAAGGTTTTCACTTAAAAGTGTTGGTTTAGAGTAAGGTAAATGACCGGAGTGGTTATGATGGTTGTTAGTATTGAGAGTGTGGGCTTCAGTGGAGTGATGTGAAAAACATGTAAGTATGATAAATAAAGTATAGGTATGATCGAATGGGGACCAGACTGGTAGATTGTGGTAGCTAAAAAAAATAAAAATGGAGTGAACTGAATGGAAATGTTTGAAATGGGCTCTTGAGAGGAAGCATTTAGTGTTATTCAACCTTGGTTCCGTACTTTGTTATGCAACCACTTATCTCTTTCTGTACATGATGTGGAGTAGGATTTACTTGTTATGTCTATGCGTGTTTTCATTTTTTGGAGTGGATCCGTAGTGATGGATTGGGTGTATCGATCCTGCAATGTCTTCTTGGTTGGGTAAGATGGTTTGCAGAGTTGGTTATTTCAGATAACACATTTGGTGTTATCTTGGAGTTGTTAAAGTATTTCAGTGGTTCTACATGTACCACCTTGCTTATGAGAATTTATAGAAGAGCTACTATTGGTATTTATAGTTGTCCGACAGTCTTAATATTTATCTAGTTGTCAAGGTCATGTTTCGATTATTTGTGGTTGAATGTGGGGATCATGGAGTCTAGTTCTTCCATTCTTAAAGGTTATCTATAATCACAACTACTAATCTAGCATTTTGTTAGAGGTTTTGTATGCTTGAGTGTATCGTTTGATGGTTGGTTATTTGGTCATTTCTTTTTTTGGGTTAGATAAGTTTGATTCTCCCTTGATGAGTACAGGATGTCTAAAGAAGATTTTTTTTTGTGACTTAGGTTCGTGGAAAGTTTATGTTGTGAGAAGAAACTATTGATAAGATCTATAATAGTTTGTGCATTATGAGTGTTTGGTGGTTGGTTCAGGTTCAGTTTTGATTATGGTCAGTATTGATTCAGGATTTTATCACGGTTATGTGAGGTAAGATTCGTCCTAATGGTGGTGTCAAGGTCCTTGAGAAAATGTTGCAGACGTGTGTACAATTAACTTTGGTGGTTATTAGAAATAGTTTTGATTTAGTTAATTTTACATACAACAATAGTTATCATTCGAGTATTAAGATGGCCCCATTTGAGACATTGTATGAGAGAAGGTGTAGGTTTTCAATTGATTGGGTTGATGTACTCGAGGTGAGACCTTGGCGTACTGATCTTTTGAGAGAACTATTAGATAAGGTGAAATTCATTCAGGAGAAGCTTCTAGCAGCTCAAAGCAGGCAGAAGAAGTATGCAAACCTAAAGGTCAAGGGCTTGGATTTCATCGAGGGAGAGCAAGTGTTGTTGAAGGTTTAACCCATGAAGGTTGTGATGAGGTTTGGTAAGAGAGGTAAGCTTAATCCGATGTTTATTGGACTGTTTGAAGTTCTTAAGCGTGTGAGAGAGGTAGCCTATGAATTAGTTTTGCCTCCAAGATTATCAGGAGTACACCCGTTGTTTCATGTATCTATGCTGAAGAAATACCATGGTGATGGAAACGACATTATTCCATGAGATTCAGTCATACTTGATGAGAATTTGTCTTATAAGGAGGTGCTCGTAGCGATTCTAGATAGGGAGGTTAACAAGTTGAGGTCGATAGAGGTTGTATCTGTGAATGTGCGATTAAGGAGTCCACTTGGTAGACTGAAGATGATATGCACGGAAGATATGCTCATATTTATGTTGAGTTACGTACCCATTTTTATGATCACCTTATTTTGATCGTTCGAGGATGAACGATGGGTAAATTGGTATCTAATGTAACAACCCATTTGGTCATTTTGAGTACTAGAACTTTTTATTTTATAAAAGACTCTTTCAATAGATTCTAAATGGGTATTTTGGACTATTCGTAACTATAGTTATAGGACTAAGGAGGTAGTTTAAATAATTAATTTAGTTGATGGTGAAGAAAATAAATTAAAATTAGCAGGGATCACTTTTACCACTTTTATAATTGGTCTTTAACTACTTAGGGTTAACTAATTATTGAGTGATTAATTAAAGGGCAAACCTCATAAATCCCACTAGTTTAGGTCTTAATTATTAAGATTCTCAATAGTTTCAAATATTACTTCTTGTACCATATTATATGCTTAGGATACATGAGTCTGAATCCATGAGATACATGCAGTATCTGCCGAATTTTAAAATTGAGATGCAAAATTTAGTTATTTAAATTAATTGGTTGGAACTGATTTCCTTAATTAGAGGAGTAATTGAGGATTTTCAAAATACATAGGTAATTAATTTCATTTTATTATTTTTTGAAATAGTAAATTCATTAATATTATTAATATAAGATAAAAACATGTATATCTTGGTAATGCAATTTGATTAATTTCAAATTATTACTCTTAAAATAATAAATTCATTAATTTGATGTATCTATATCAATATATGATGTATCCAACAAACTAAACACTTAGATACATGAGTGTCCTGCAAGTACATTCATATGTATCATAGAAGTATCTAGCATTAATTTCATGTATTTGTTATAGGTATCTAGTATTAATTTTATGTATCTATTCATATATATATATAATATTAATTTCATGTATCTTTTATATGTATCTAGTACTAATTTGATGTATCAATATCAATTGCATATGTTATATCCAAAAACATGTATCACGAATACATAGTAAGCATATACATCTAATTATGTGTATCTAAATATGGAATATACAAAAAGAAAAAGCATATACATCTAATTATGTGTATTTAAATTTCATACATTATATCCAAAAACATGTATCTCAAATACATAATAAGCATATACATTTAATTATGTGTATCTAAATATGAAATGTAGTTGAATCACATGAATTTAGGAACAAATCACGACTGTAGAGTATCTGTCGTATCATTAATATCATCGTGTTGTTAAAAATCATGTATCCGAAATTTAATGGTGGATACATAGACATGGTCAGACACCCCATTACTAAAAATACAACTCAGATCTTAATTAAGATTACTACTTATTGGATACACATGTTTCAAGGGCTATATCAAAGTAATATTGGTACTACCAAATCCATGTCACGGTAACCAAAGAAAGCCTTAGAAGAACACTAGCAAACAAAAACTCTCTACAATACTCCCTTTGATCCTTTTGCGTTGTGGCATAACATAATCAAAACTAAGATCCATTTCTTCCGGAGACAAACAATCAAGACCCACTCTGAATTAAAGTTTTCTCTGTAGCAGTTACTTTGATTTGATCTAGTTATAAATGAACAATATAGAATAATATTTGGGTTCAGGAGAATTTGTCGGCCATGGTGATGATATCTTGAGAAGAAGAGAGTAGATTAGCTATTGTTGGTATGAAATTGTACGATGAAATTCCTGAATCATAAAGGAGGAGACATAATTGAGTGATAAATATGGGAGGGGAGAACTAAGAGATAGTGGTTGATTTGGAGTGAAAGAGTTAATTAAGTAGATAATTAATCAATCCTAGTTTTAAGGTATGTGGGTATCTAATAATCTAATTGTATCTTCAAATAATATATTAATATATTGTATAAAATATTAAAAGTGGTATTATATGTAATTGTTTGAAAGTAGAGATAATATTAGTGTATATAGTAGTAATGTATGTCTAATAAGGTAGTTTATCCTTAATTAAAAGAAAAGAGGGTTCGACGGTTGGGCACAAGCGGCAATGGAGAAGGGTCAATTCAGGTAACGATTTTGGTTTTTAAGAAAAGGAAATTTGGCTTAAAATTGAATGCACTTATATTTCTTCTTGAAGTTTGAATCAATTGTTATTAATAGTTAGAGTGATTGATGTGATTGGTTGGTAGATAGACATATCACTACACATATGAATTATATCTATCAAAAGTTTGAATTACTATTATTTAGTTATCAATTTATTTGGGTTATATCAACACTGTGGGATGAAGGAAAATGGATTCTTTGATTAAATTGTGCAGTTTCAATAACTGTAGTGCTGCGTGATCCTTTACGGATTTGAGGGATAATAGTTTTTCTTGGTAATAATGACTTAATGATAATTAAATATTTTAAGGGTTGATGACTATTGGTTAGATGATTAACGTGAATTTGAGTTGCAAGTTTTCTGTCTTGTTATCATATTATGATTCAAGTTTGGATATACTGAAATAGGTAATTAAATATTAGGTGTATTGGATTATTTGAGTACCATTAAAGTTACGCTTATCGGAGGAATTAAGATTTACCCTTAGACTTGAACTTTAGGAAATTGATTATAGAATTGGGTGCATTTTTGGGTCTAGGATAGACATATAGTAACATGAGCGTCTCTAGGCTCGTTAACTTAAAAATTATGCATATATACTTGATGGATTGTAAAGGTTCGGTTCTTCGGTGGAGGTATGTTATGATTTATTCTATTTGATAGATAGACTCTTAATAGTGATTGATATGCATTGAGTGATATTGTGAAGTTCTCTACGTACTTGATTGTGTGGTTGTGCGGCTTGGTTGTGTGGTTTGTGATTGGTCTGACCGTGAAATTTATAGTTTGAAACCCTCTCTATCGAAGTGATGCCTTGAATAAACAAGGCTTGATGAAATATTGTTAATGAAGTGAACAGTGGTGATATAATGGTATATTAACGATATATTGAATCGGATGTCACGTTTTGGTATGACATTATTGAATCGGGTGCCATGTTCCGGCATGGTATTATTGGATCGGATGTCACGTTTCGGCATGGTATTATTGGATCGGGTGTTGCGTTCCGACACGGTAACATTAAAGGAAAATATATTGAATTAACTTAATGTACTCAATCTCAAAGAAATCATTTCCCAAATGAGCGTGGTGTGGAGGCATGAGTCCTCGTGTGTGTGTTTGGTATGTGACTGATTACGTAGTTGCTTCAGTGTTGTTGTCACTTGTTCATGTTGTTCGTTGTTTTCCACTTTCTAAGTGTTATAGTTGATTTCATGTTATTACTTTATGCATATTAGTTTCTATTTTGAGTCCGCCGATGATATCTACTGGTACATGTTGCCTTGTACTGAGCCCTACTTGTGTTTTTCTTTGTTTTCCTTTTGTGGAGTGCAGTGAGTGTACTAGCGACCTTGACTCGCCCTCAGCTCTAGCCAGTCTCCAGCATATTAGGTTCCAGGGTGAGCTATTCATTCAAGCTCGTGTTGGATTCTCTCGGTCATGACATGATGTCCCTAGTTTTCGGACATAAACCATTTATCTCATTTATTTTGGTGTCTTTGATACTCTTAGACTTAGTAATTGGAGATTAGATGTTCTTGATGTGATGACTTTCAGGTTTTGGGAATGACATAGAGTAGACTTAAGTGGATTTGTGTTTCTTACCTTAATAAAATTGAGCTTCCGCATTATATCCTTGTATTTGTCTTTACCTTAAATAAAGACATGCTTTTAGGCATGCCGTTTTTAGAAAAACTATACCCACATATAATAACAAAAACTCATTGGTGGTTCACTACACCATGTAAGCAAAAGATAGGAGCAAAAAGAGTAAATAATAAAAATAGGAGAATTACACCATGGATAAAAGGAAGTGAAAAAATCACCCAAAAATTAGAAAATATAAAAGGTACCAACCATAATATAGAATTGATTATATTCTCGATAGGTAAACTAAAAATAATTCAAGAAAAGTTAGATACATTATATAGCGAAGATCCCTTGAAAGGATGAGAAAACCACAAGACAAGAGTAAAAATTGAATTAATTGTCGAAAATAGTATAATAACCCAAAAACCATTAAAATATAATTTTGATGATTTAGCAGAATTTAAAATGCATATAAAAGAATTATTAGAAAACAAATACATTCAAGAAAGTAATAGTAAACATAATAGTCCAACATTTATAGTAAACAAACATTGTGAGCAAAAAAGAGGAAAAAGCCGTATAGTCATTGACTATAGAAATCTAAATGCAAAAACAAAAACATATAAATACCCTATACCAAATAAGGTCCTAAAAATAAGACAAATACAAGGATATGATTATTTCAGTAAATTTGACTGTAAATCAGATCAATTTGTCTTTACCTAATTAGAAGGTCTATGTGTTATGCTCTTTTTTAATGAATTACCTATGAAGTCTAGCAATTTCCCAATTAAAACGCCTAGAACCAACTAACTACGGGTACCACTTTTCTACATCCTAATGATTAATTATCCCTCGAGACGATTGTCATCCATCCGATATAAGGAAATGTGACTAACTATGACTAATGTAATCATAATAAAAACATTTAATCAGTTCAGATGGACTATCCTCGAAAAAATCACCGAAAACAAAAATCAAGTAACCAAAACAAAAACAATACAAATATCATCTTCAACACATTATATCATGTACTATTACTACCCCTAAAAATTTATCTTAAGCATGCCAATTCAAAAACAACAATATACAAGGAGATGAGAAAGCGACCATTGAGGACACTTATCAGTGCAATACAAAGGAAAGTCTTCCTCCACCAAACACTTAAAACATAACACTGTCCCTACTCCCTAGTGCTCAAAAAAATATCAAGATCAATAAGTGAGGAAAAGAAAACTCCATGGTATCTAGTCATACTCCGTATTAGGGCCATACTCCTTTGCACCCTGTGTGGAGTCCTCTTTAGCATCCTCCTCAGACTAGATGCTCGAGTCCTTCTATACCTGCTCAGCATTGGTGGGACATCATCATCCACCTGTTCTTCAAATCCTAGGACTATGCGATAGAGCCTTTGTGCATTTTCACTTGGCTATAAGGAAAGAAGCATGTTTTTTTTTGGTAAAGAAAGAGAATGAGAAAATACTAATAATCGAAAAGGTTCACACTGAATTTAGTGTATAGTGAAAAAAAGACTCAACAGATAGTACTCATTCAGATGTAGTTCAGTGGGAGGAAGACCACCATATTGCAATCGAAACATAGATATGACATACATATGTTTATGATAGCTATTTATCTGAACATTGTGCTTGACAAGTGTAATAATAAAGCTCATAATGGTTGTCAAGCTCTTTCTATTTTTTCATATCACCACACACATGTTCGGAGTAGTCTGCAATAAGACACATCCTCCTCCACATCAAGGCTCATCAGGAAGCTAGTCATGAGGCTCCCAAAGTTGTACCTGAGGCCCTTGTGCAACCTGACCTTCTTCATCGTGGACCTTAACACTGACCCTATATTAATGACGTTGTCTTCCATAAGAGCATATATTAGATAGACCCAGTCATAGTGATGTGTATCCAAGGGATGAGAAACTGCAACCATTCATCATCCAAACTCTGGCGTCTCTGCTCAAGTGTGTGAAATTGAAGGTATGATCGATGAGTCCCTTTAAGCAAGTGATGGTCCCACATTGAATCAGACTTTGGGCCGAATAAGGTGTGTCGTATAACTTTATAGAGGTTGTATGTAAATCTATTACAGTGGTATGACATCAAAAATTGGTGTGTGCGGAACCCATTTGGGTTGTATTTAAACCATTTTTTGCCCTTGTAACCAATCCACCTCAGTCCAAACCTTTGATCAGGGATATGAGGGGCTAGTATTGGCGGTGCATCTTCTGAACTTTGTCTCGTACAAGACCTCTTTTGGCTTTTGCTGGTTGAACCAACCTTGCGCTTGCCTTTATTTTCGCTTGATGTCATAGTACATGTCATACACACAATCATCAATATCAGTTGGCATTTGGCTTAGAAAAATTAAGTTATAAAGGGGTTAGGATGACCCCACACTCAATTTTCTAGAATGGTTATTGTAACACCCCGCTATTCGAAAGAACTACAAATAGAAAGAAATTGTTTTGGAAAAATCAAATTTGGAAAGTTGGGCAAGTTTTGCTAAGTATAAGTTTTGGGTCAACTTCAAACGATCATAACTCTCAGTACATGAGGAGTACATGAGGAGTTACGTGAGTTATAGGATATCCAAAAAAAATCATTGAATTATCTTTCTAGTGCCACCGAGTTTGCTAATTTTTGAGTTCGTGGAGATATGCCTTTTCAAAGTTGGGCTGTCTAGATAAGAAAAATTAACCAGATTTTAAAGAGGTATTTTGGACTTTTCATTACCCAATTAATTAAATCTATTTTTAGTAATTTATTTAGAGTCTAAACTGTTTTGGTTCAGTTTACACTTCATAAAATTTCGCTAGGGTTTTGAGAAAAGAGAAAAGAGGAGAAGAGAGGACAAGAAGCAGAGGATTCGCCGCGTTCTTGAAGTTTAGCTTGTGAATTTAACCAAGGGGTAATCCCTACAAGGTATGTGAGATCACATAGCCTTGAGTTCAGTCACCCACGCGCCAATCATGATTTATTTCAACGTATTTACGTTCTTGAAAGTAGAGAAATTGAGTTCTTGATGGATTTTGTTGAAGTTTCTATTGGATTCTTAATTGTTGAGTTCTTGAGTTATTTCTATGAAATTTGAAGTTAGTTTTGAGTAGATTCTTGTATACTTTGGTTGGGTATTCGAATATAGTGTTTGGGAAAGGAACCAATTGAATCTAGACGAATTAGGGTCGAAAAATGAACAAGAAAACTCGTCAAAAAACTGGGGAAAAGGGGTGGGGAACCGAGCCACTCAGAGCGCCCCAACCCTAGTTTTGCAGTTTAAGCTTTGGTGTCAGGCGCCACTTAGTACCCTAGGGTCGCTAGATCCTCTACCCTTTCCCACTTCTTTCCGTTTAAGTTTCCTTGATTCGTACCTATGATTTCTATTTGATTTCTACACTCTAAGGTATGTGTAAATATTATGATATCATCAATAAACATGAATTATAACCTTAAATTCATAAATTCAAATTCAAGGAAAGTTAAGAGCCAAAACTAGAGAGTTCCTAGAGTCTTTCAAATGTCTTTTACAAATGCTTTAAACTTGTTTTAAAACGTGAGTTTTGAGTTGAGTAAAGAGTATAGAGTGAAGTTCATTTCTTGAAAAGAGTATATGGGGACTATCTATTCCGAAAGAGTAAATGTTTTCACATTTAAACAAGAATGGAAACACCGATTTCCAACAGAGCCTTTGAGCTAGTTTTTCTGTAAAGAGTAAATGCTTTCACAATTAAGAAAGAGAGGAAACACTGATTTCCTAGAGAGCCTTTGGGCTAGTTTTTGAGTAATTATCTCAAACCACAGAAAAAATTATGTTTTTAAACATATGAGCTAGTTATATTTTGGGAGTTTTCTTGAGCACCGATATAGGGGAGAGTTGAGACAACTCCCAACCCCCATAAACCATGTAGCCATCATGGGTAGAAAAGGGTAATACTTTTTAGATGATTCCTTAGTTCTTTTTATCATAGACTAGTGGATCCACTTAGTAGTTAGGTTTTATACCCCCAGCAGGGTATTGGACAACCCTAGCAGTGTGAGGCAAAATGGTGTATCATCACATAGCTCTTAGGTGATGGTTGTCAGTTAGAGAAACTCCCACATAAGTATTTTGTATTATTATATACACAGAGTTAATTGTATTTTTATATACAAACAAAGTTTATATTGTATCTTTGCCAACAACTGAGTTACAATTGTATTTCTCAATACACAGAGTTGTTATCCATGTTTTAAAAGCTTTTCTTTATATTGCATTCATATTATTGCTTTATATTTAAATGAGTGAAGTTGAGTTAAGCCCAAGTATGTTCTTTCAGATTCCTTTTAAGCTTTATGTCTTGTTTTAGAATACCCCACGCATGCTACTAAATTTAATGTACTGATGCCAGTTGGCCTACATCTTTTCATGATGCAGATATAGGTAACCAGGATTAGCATCCAGCGCATCATTGATTCTAGTTGAGCTTTAGAGTAGTTGGTGAGCCTCCTTGCTTCCAAATGACCCCTTTTTACTGCTTTATCAGTTAGTTCATTAGGACGTCGTGGGTGTTGCCCCGATGTCCATCTCAGTTATTAGAGGCTTCATAGACAGTTAATTGATGTTAGTTCTTGAGTCTTTCCATTCTTGTTTTGATGTTTGAGACTTGAGTGCCATTTTGGCTAGTGAATATTTCTTTATACATTCTAAGTTATCTATTTAGACTTCAGTTTACTTTTTTAAAGTATTTTTATCATGAGTAAGTCTTCCACTAAAAGTTAAGCCAGTCCAGGGCTTTACTTGGTGCCAACAATAGTTCTCCAGTGCCAGTCCCACCAGGGTGTAGGTTCGGGGAGTTACAAACTTGGTATTAGAGCACAGAGTTCAAGAGTCCTAGGGAGTCTATGAAGCCAGGTCTGTAGAGTCCTAGTTATCAATGTGAAGCGCGCCACATCTATAATTAGGAGGCTACACTTAGGAAATATCCCACTTCTTTCATACTCATTTCGTACGATAGATTTATCTCAAAAAAGTTTTTTCTAATTCGTGCCTGTGTGTGTTTTTTAGATCATGCCTCCACGAAGAGCTCTCAGAGGTCGTCCCGCTAGGAGGAATGTTGAACTACAGTAATAAGGGGTATCTAATTCACATGAAGTGAAACCCCAAGAAGAGGTCACTAATGTTGAGTTCCAGAAAGTTATCCGGATGTTGATTCAAGCTGTGGCCAATCAAGTTGGATAGAATGAGAATCGACAGTAAGTGGCTGATACTTCAAGGATCCGTGAGTTCTTAAGGATAAATCCTCCAAGATTCACTTGTTCAAGTGTCACTGCAGATCTGTAAAACATTGTTGAAAAGCTTTAGAAGGTTTTAAAGATCATGCATGTTGCTGATGCTGAGAGGGTGGAACTAGCTACATACCAAATAAAGGGTGTCGGTAGAACTTCTTTGATAAATGGAAGAAGAATCGAGCTGAAGGTGCACCACTTGTGACTTGGACTTTGTTTAAAGGGGCGTTCTTGGGGCGTTTCTTTCACCGAAAACTGGGAGAAGCAAAGGTACGAGAGTTACTCATTCTTAAGCAGGATTCTTTGAGTGTTCTTGAGTACAGTCTGAAGTTCACAAAACTTTCAGCTATACTCCGGAGATGGTTGCTAACATGAGAACCAGGATGAGTTTGTTCATTGCTGGGTTGTCTTTTTTGTCTAGTAGGGAAGGCAAGGCAGCTATGTTGATATAAGATATGGACATAGCAAGGCTGATGATCCATGTGTAACAGGTAGAGGAAGAGATTCAAAACAATAGAGCAAAGACAGGGAATGAGTCCGGGCAGCAGAAGAGTAATGCCAACCGGTCATCTTTCCAACAGAAACAAAAAGAGGCCTGCTCCATCATCTATTAGTGCACCTGCACCAACGAACAAATATGAGTACAATAGTCAGAATTCACATAATTTCAGAGCTAGACCTACACATTCTCAAGGTAGTATGGCAGAAGGGGGTACTAAGACTCCTGCTTGTGCTAAGTGTTGTAGGAGTCACTTAAGGGTGTGTCATTATGGATCCATTGGTTGATTTAAGTGTGGCCAAAACTGCTATTTTATGAGAGAGTGTCCTAAGAACAGGCAGGGTAATGGTAATGGGGGCAATAGAGCCCAGTCTTCTTCAGTTGCTCCACCAGACAGAGCTGCATCTAGAGGAGCTACTTCAGGGGTAGGTAGAGGAGGAGACCGTCTTTATGCTATCAGTAGTCACCAAGAGCAAGAGGATTCGCCAAATGTTGTCACCGGTATGATCCAAATCTTTAACTTTGATGTTTATCCTTTGCTAGATGCAGGAGCGAGTTTTTCCTTTGTAACTCCTTACGTTGTGATGAATTTTGATGTTTTTCCGGAGAAACTTCTTAATCCCTTCAGTGTTTCTGCACCTGTTGGTGAATTTATTCTAGTAGAGAGAGTCTATCGTGATTGTACCATTTTCGTCAATCACAAGAGCACCATGGCTGAGTTAGTTGAGTTAGACATAGTAGATTTTGATATCATTCTAGGTATGGACTAGCTTCATGCCTGTTATGCCTTAGTTGATTGTAGAACTCAAGTTGTCAAGTTCTAGTTTCCTAATGAGCCAGTTATAGAGTGGAAGAGTAGTTTAACAGTACCTAAGGGTCGTTTTATTTTGTACCTTAAGGTGAGAAATTTATTTTCCAAGGGGTGTGTCTATAACTTAGTTCGAGTTAACGACTCTAGTGTTGAGATACCTCCTATTCAGTCAGTTCATGTAGTAAAAGAGTTTCCAGAAGTCGTTCTGGATGGTCTTTTCAGAGAACCTCCTAAGAGAGAAATAAACTTCAGTATGGATATTCTTCCCGATACTTGTCCTATATCTATTCTGCAATATAGGATGGTACCAACAGAGTTAAAAAAGTTAATAGAGCAGTTGAAAGATCTCCTAGAGAAAGGTTTTATTCGACCAAGTGTCTCACGTTGGGGCGCTCCGGTCTTATGAGTGAGGAAGAAGGATGGTTCACTTAAAATGTGTATATATTATCGTCCGTTGAACAAGGTTACTAACAAGAATAAGTATCCTCTTTCGAGAATTGATGATTTCTTCGATCACCCTCAGGGTGACATTTGTTTGTCTAAGATAGACCTCAAAATGGGTACCATCAGTTAAGAGTAAAGGAATGTGATATTCCCAAGACAGCTTTAAGGACCTGTTATGGTCATTATGAGTTTCTGGTCATGTCGTTCGGTTTAACTAATGTGCCTGCAGCGTTCATGGACCTTATGAATAGAGTATTCAAGCCTTATTTAGAAATGTTTGTTATTGTATTCATTGATGACACACTAATCTATTCGGGGAATGAGGAAGATCATGCTAGTCATCTCAGAATAGTTCTCCAAACTCTAAAGGATAGAGAGTTGTATGCCATGTTCTCTAAGTGTGAGTTCTGGCTTGAGTCTGTGGGATTCTTAGGCCACATTTTCCTGGTGATGGGATTAGGGTTGACACTCGGAAAATAGAGGCAGTACAGAATTGGCCTAAACCCACATCTCCAACTGATATTAGGAGTTTCTTTGGGTTGGCCGGATATTATAGAAGGTTCATCGAGCGGTTCTCACCTATTTCATCCCCTTTGTCCAAGTTGACTCAGAAAATAGTTAAGTTTCAATGGTTTGAAGCTTGTGAGAAAAACTTTCAGGAATTGAAAACTAGGTTGACTACTACATAAGTATTGACCTTACCAGAGGGTACGCAAGGCTTTGTTGTATATTGTGATGCGTCTAGAGCTAGATTAGGGTGTGCATTAATGCAGAATGGTAAAGTTATGGTTTAAGCCTCCAGACAGCTGAAAGTTCACGAGAAGAATTACCCAACCCATGATCTTGAGTTGGCTGCCGTAGTATTTGCTTTGAAAATATGGCATCATTATCTTTACGGTATTCATATAGGTGTGTTCACCAATCATAAGAGTCATTGGTATGTGTGAAAGAGCTTGATCTTAGACAGAGAAGGTAGTTAGAGTTACTCAAAGATTACATCATGAGCATTCTCTATCACCTAGGTAAGGCTAATGTTGTTATTGATGCCTTGAGTAGGTTGTCAATGGGTAGTACTGCTTATGTTGAGGAAGAAAAGAGAGACTTAGTGAAAGATGTGCACAGACTTGCTCAATTAGGAGTTTGATTAATGGATTTCACAGAAGGAGGAGTAGTGGTGATGAATGGGGCGAATCATCATTGGTATCAAAAGTGAAAGAAACGCAAGACCAAGATCCTATTTTGCTTACATTGAAGACAAATTTTCATAAGCAAAACGTAATAGCTTTAGAACAAGGGGGAGATGATGTATTGAGGTATCAAGGTAGATTGTGTGTACCAAGGGTGAATGATCTCTAAGAGAGGATCATGGAAAAAGCGCATAGCTCCAGATATTCTATTTATCCGGGTTCCACAAAGATGTATCATGACTTGAGAGAAGTATATTGGTGGAATAGCATGAAGAAAGGTATTGCTGAGTTCGTTACTAAATGCCCGAATTGTTAACAAGTTAAAGTAGAGCACCAAAGGCCTGGTGGTATGGCTCAGAATATAGAACTTCTGGAATGGAAGTGGGAGATGATCAATATGGATTTCATTACTAGCTTGTCGCGGTTTCGCAGGCAACATGATTCTATTTGGGTGATTATTGATAGAATGACTAAATCAACCCACTTTTTCTCTGTAAGGACTTCCCATTTACCAGAGGATTATGCCAAGTTATACGTTCAAGAGGTAGTAAGACTTCACAGAGTTCTAGTTTCTATTATTTCAGATAGGAGTGCACAATTTACTGCACATTTTTGGAAGTCATTCCAGAAAGGCTTGGGTTCAAAGGTGAACTTGAGTACTGTTTTTCATCCTAAGACAGATGCTCAAGCAGAGCACATTATTTAGAATTTAGAATATATGTTGAGGGCTTATGTGATTGATTTCAAGGATAATTAGGATGATCACCTACCTCTCATCGAGTTTTCGTATAACAATAGTTACCACTCTAGCATCCAAATGGCTTCCTATGAAGCTCTGTATGGGAGAAGATGCAGATCTCCTATTGGATGGTTTGAGGTTGGTGAAACTGGGTTGATAGGACAAGACTCAATTCATCAAGCTATGGAGAAAGTGAAAGTTATTGAGGAGAGGTTGAAAACAGCGTAGAGTCATCAGAAATCGTACACTGATGTTAGAAGAAGGGAGTTAGAGTTTGAAGTAGATGATTGGGTATACTAAAAAGTTTCACCCATGAAGGATGTTATGAGATTTGATAAGAAGATGAAGCTTAGTCCTCGATATATTGGTCTTTACAGAATATCCAGAAGGATTGGTAATATTGCTTCTTAGTTGGAGCTACTACAAGAGTTAGCAACAATTCATCCATAGTTTTATATATCTATGTTAAAAAAGTATATGGGCTATCCTTTACTAATCATACCAACTAAAGATATTGGTATTAAGGATAACTTGTCTTATGAGGAGATTCTCGTTTAGATTCCAGACCGCCAGGTTCGCAAGTTAAGAACCAAGGAAGTAGCATCGGTCAAGTTTTGTGGAGAAATCAGTTTGCTAAGGAAGCTACTTGGGAAGCTGGGGAGGATATGAAGAAGAGATATCGACATCTCTTTGAGCCCAGAGAAATTCCAGATCAAGGTATTAATTCTCTTCTTAGTACTTTTTAATTGATATACTGCTTGTATTAGATTTACTTGTTGGATGTTTGACCTAAATGTTAGATATTACGCCCTTAGCCTACTAATAGTAATCTCATTCGAGGAATAATGTTTCCAAGCGGGAGATATTGTAACACCCTGCTATTCAAAAGAACTAGAAATAGAAAGAAACCATATTTGGAAAGTTTTGCATGTTTTGCTAAGTATAAGTTTAGGGTCAAATTCAAACAACCATAACTCTCAATACAAGAGGAGTTAGGTGAGCTATAAGATATCCAATGAAAGGTATTTGAATTATCTTTCCAACTCCACCAAGTTTACTAATTTTTGAGTTCGTTTGAGGGAGATATGCCCGTTCAAACTTAGGCTGTCTAGTTAAGGAAAGTTAACCGAATTTTATTGGGGTAGTTTGCTCTTTTCATTTACCCAATTAATTAAATCCATTTTTAGTAATTTATTTGGGGTCTAAACTGATTTGGTTCAGTTTACACTTCATAAATTTATGCTAGGGTTTTGAGAGAAGAGAAAAGAGGAGAAGAGAGGAGAAGAAACCAAGGATTCTTCCCGTTCTTGAAGTGTAGCTAGTGGGTTTCGCCAAGGGGTAACCCCTACGAGGTATGTTAGATCACATAGCATTGGGTTCATTCACTCACACACCAATCATGATATATTTCAGCGTATTTATGTTCTTGAAAGTAGAGAAATTGAGTTCTTGATGGATTTTGTTGAAGTTTCTATTGGGTTCTTGATTGTTGAGTTCTTAAGAAGTTCTTGAGTTAGTTACATGTGATTTGAAGTTAGTTTTGAGTCGATTGTTGAATACTTTGGTTGGGTATTCGAATCTAAATATTTGGGGAAGGAACCAATCGAATCTAGAAGAATTAAGGTCGAAAAACGAACAAGAAAATTCAACAAATATATGGGGAAAAAAGGTGGGGTGCCGCGCCACTCAAAGTGCCCCACATAAGATTCTATAGGTAGGGTTCTGGGGCACCGTGCTACTCACATCGCCACAGCCCCAGTTCTGCAGTTTAAGCCCTGGAGCTCAGCGTCACCCAATAGCCAGGGTTGCCAGAACCTCTACCCTTTTCCACTTCTTTTCGTTTGAGTTTCCTTGAATCGTACCTATGATTTCTAGTTGATTTCTACACTCTAAGGTACGTGTAAACATCATGATATAATCCATAAAAATAAATCATAACCTTGAATTTATAAATTCAAATTCAAGGAAAGTTAAGAGGCAAGCCTAGAGAGTTCCTAGAGTCTTTCAAAAGACTTTTACAAATGTTTTAAACATGTTTTAAGACTTGAGTTTTGAGTTGAGTAAACAGTAAATAGTGAAGTTAATTCTTCAAAGATTATATGGGGACTATGTATTCCATGTAGCCATCATGGGTAGAAAAAGATCATACCGTTTAGATAACTCCTTAGTGATTTTTACCATAGACTAGTGGATCCACTTAGTAGTCAGGTTTTATACTCCCGGCAATGTATAGGACGACCCTGGCAGCGTGAGGCAAAATATTTTATCATTACATAGATCTTAAGTAATGGTTGTTGGTTAGAGAAACTCCCACATAAGTACTTCGTATTTTTATATATACAGAGTTAATTTTATTTTTTATATACAAACAGAGTTTATATTGTATCTTTGCATACAACTGAGTTACTATTGTGTTTCTTAATACACATAGTTTTTATCCATGTTTTAAAAGCTTTGCTTTATATTGCATTCATATTTTGGCCTTATATTGAAATGAGTTAAGTTGAGTTGAGCCCAAGTATGTTGTTTCATATTCTTTTCAATCTTATGTTTTTTTTTAGAATTCCCCTCTTATGCTCTTACATTCAATGTACTGATGCCAGTTTGCCTGCATCTTTTCATAATGAAGATACATGTAACTAGGATAAGCATTAGTTGAGCTTCAGAGTTATTGGTAAGCCTCCTTACTTCTGGAGGACCCCTTTTTATTACTTTATCAGTTAGTTCATTAGGATGTCGTGGGTCTTGTCCCGACGTCTATCTCATTTGTTAGAGGCTTCATAGACAGTATGTTGATGTTAGTTCTTGAGTCTTTCCATTCCTGTTTTGATGTTTTAGACTTTAGTGCCATTTTGGCTAGTGAATGTTTCTTTATACATTCTAAGTTATCTTTTGAGATTTCAATTTACTTTTTTAAAGTATTTTTATCTTGAGTAAGTCTTCCGCTAAGAGTTAAGTCAGGCCAGGGGTTCACTTGGGGCCAATAATGGTTCTAGAGTGCCAATCCTGCCTAGGGTGTAGGCTCGGGGCGTGACAGTTATACTAGTGTCTACATTTAGGTACTCAAACTTCCGCTACTAACTAAGATTATCGACTAGATATTACCCTTAAATCATGTTAGGTTCACTAAGCACAAGACTCTAAGCACTTCCACTTTGGACAATTTGAAGTCAACACTTGTGCAGTTGTGCTAGGGCCGTTTCACATTCGATTTCACAAGCTATCACATCATATTTAAAACATGTAGTTTAAGTTCAAACAACAACCCCACAATTTAAGTACTACAATGCATATTCAAGCCCTAAGGCTTCCAAGTTTCACATAATTCTTGGATTTTCAAGAATAATGCTTCCACACTACAAGTCATGAAGTTTGTTAAACTCTGCCCCATTTGATTTCAAGTACATGCACGTGCCGATTTCACATTATGATTTCCAACCTAGGTCAAAATTGGCGAAAGGATTGAACGAAATATGCATCAAACAACTATGTAACTATAAGTCTAGTGCAAACACACCTTGATGTTTGATCTAGTGAAATAATAATAAAAAGTTGTGAATTTGGAGATGTGCTACTGTCACGACCCAAGGGTACCCCCTAGACATAACAAGGCACATAGAACCCCGAAAGGGCTCCATGTAAGCCACTTAACATAACATAAAGCATGAACAATAAGAGTAAAAACATATTTCAAGTCTAAAATTTTCATAAAGGAAAATGGCAGTCTAGACTTGTCTCAATTAGCCATCTATTACAATACATGAGTCAAAATAGGGTCACAGCCCAAACAACATAATCCGAAAGTGAAAATAGAAGAATGAAACTACAATGATAGTATCCGTCCTCAAATCAAGAGGACTCACAAAACAAGCAAGGAGAATGATCAATTCCAAGCCCTAGCCACAATGGGGACCACCTTGAGATCCAGACCCTACACTTATAGAAAATATAGGAAAATATGGCTTAGTACGAAAATGCACGAAGTATCATAGCCATGCATAAAATCATGAAAACATGCTAAAAGGGACATTTTAATTGAAAAGTATGCACTTTACTAAGTTTAAGGATCATCATGAAGATTAGTGTAAAAGCATAAGTCATAAGCATATTCAACATATACATCATCATAACATAATGGAAACATACCATAAATACCCTCAAATAATACTTGTGCCATGCATGAATAAGATCCCATAATCCCACCCACACTGAGTAAAGCTTCTTGTGTAACTATAGTTCATATTTCATATTCTTGTTCATACTAGAATAAAAGGGAGATTAGCCTTAACTGACATAGACCATGTGAGCTTACCGTGGAATCCAGTGTCTACCCCACACCGAAAAATGGTTGTCCTACTTGCCTAAGGTGGAACCATACTCTTAGCTTAGATGGATCCACTAACTAAGGACCTATGTGGGCACATAGTTTCTGGGATAAGGAGATTTCTTCTAGAAACCCGGACTCAACTAAGGTAGAAGGTTTCCATCTTATGAGATACATACTTTAGGAACCCGAACTCAACTATGGTAGAAGGAACCCATTTGGAAAGCCGGACTCAACTATCGTATAAGCTTCCATCTCATATTCATATCCACTCGGTGCTAAGAATTAATTCCCATAGGTTACATATTAAGTCTTGACTTAAGTTCATATTCATGGAAGAATGTCTTGACACTCAATCCAACATAATTCATAATATAGCTCATAGATTCAATAGGTGAGAATAACCTTTCAACCCTAGAATCATCATATTATGAGAACACCTTTCCCATCATATCATATTCATGCTTAAGTGTGGACATGAGGATAATCATCTAACAACACAACAACTAGATCATAATCATATTCACTTTACTCTCAAAGTGCTCATAAAGCATATACATAAATCTCATAATCATGCATAATTCTCATACTTTGCCCTTCAAGAACCATAAATCACAATCCATCAACACATCTAGAATTACTACATTAGACATGAATTATAACATAATTCAAGTAGTTCAATTACTACATGCATAATTCTATCATATTCTACTTGCATCAATAAATACCCACACTTTTAGATCCAAATTGGAAAAATAGGGAAATTCATGGATTCTTGGGGGATTCAACATAAAACCATATAAAATCATCAATATATCCATAATAAAAGATAATTCAATCATCAAAAAATGAATTTGAAAGGAATCCATGGGATTGAAGTCAAACCCTAACTTTTGGGATTTGTAGCTTTGAAATTGGGAGTTTTGAAGGGAATCCATGGATGAATTCTATCCATGGATGAAGATCTACTATGCCTTGGAGATCAAATCCAACAAATTTGAGTAGAAAAGCTTGCTCCTTCAATCCTAGCTTTTACTTTGTTCTTCTTTTTCCTTCGAGCTCTAGAGAGAGTTTTGGGGGAAAAGTTAGTTTTGATTTGGGAATTTGGAATTATGAAGAAGATGCCTTGATTTGGGGGTCTTAAAAATATATATAGTTAGGCTAAATTAATACAAAATGACGTCACTTAATATTCACTTAAAATGGAAAACCCCAAAACACCGATAGAGTCAACTGCAAAAAAGCAATTAAGGTGACCACCCACGACCCCACTACCACGGTCTGTGGATGGACCCATGTCGCATGATGGTGGTCCGTGGGTTTGGTCCTGCAACTCATTTTTAGGGCCTTGACCCACGAGCCCTCACCTACAGGACATGGGTCCACCTATTGGCCATGGTCCCCTATTTGTGGGTGGACTGTTTTGGGCCAAATTTTGGGTCCTCCTCAAGGAACCTTGGTTGGTCCTTGGGGGGTTGTACCTTGAAATTTTAACCCTAAAACATATATATTGAGTACCGAGAGTTATTTACGACTCTAACCCTCAGATCAAGCTCTAGTTTAGCCTACTACTTTCTGGAATGTTATAGCTACGCGAGTTTTTGGAGACAAAATAGAAAGGAACAACGATAAAGTATGGAGAAATATGGGTCTAGGTCTTTGTTATTTGAAATATAGGAATAGAAGAACTTGTATTTCACTATGTTCAGAAGTACATTTATTTGTACGATCACTAGATGTTTTATCAAAGGTAAGTAAATATCCTACACATCGCTTCCATGATTTAGTTAGCTATATAAGGATACAATATTATATAACATCCCCCCTCAAGTTGGAACATAGGTATTGATCATGCTCATCTTGCTACATAAATAATTAACTCGAGCTCCATTCAATGAATTTGTGTACAAAATAACTAGTTGCTCTCTGGTCTTCACATTTCCAATGGATATCAAGTTATCCTAAATCTTCTTGTTTTATGTTTAAAAGAAATAAAGACTTTATTTTCGAAAAAAATCTATTGAACTCAAATTTTAAAGAATTTTTTTTTAAGAGTCGCCACTTAATTTTTGAAAGAAATTAAGAAAACTTATAATTTTTTTCAAAAGATTTTAGAACATAGAAAAATCATTTGAAATTCAAAGGGGGTTCAGGGTTCAATTTACACTTCGAGAAGGTGTTAGGCCCTCGAAATGTCCGCCTACGTGTGGTTGACCTACAACTTGACTAAAATAATTTGACTAATTTTAAAAATTAAGTAAGTAAAGGAAATCCATTTTATTTTAAAAGAAATAAGCTAAAATAAGATTTTTAAGGAAAATAACTCATATATTTACAAGACAACTAATAAATAAAAATAAATAATAAATAAAATGTAAATATTTCAATTAAACATAAAGGAAGGAATGCCTATCCTTTGGGAATTTAATTGAATTAAACAAATCAAATAAAATGTTAGTCAATACAAAGCAAAGAAGAGAAATGTTAAATTTGGGCTTTTTGCCCAAATTAGAAATTGGGCTTGCCAATACCTTTTGTCCCTGTCCTATTATCTAAAGTTTGTCAAAAAGTGATGGGTTTTGGTCCATCTCATTCAAGATCTGCTATTGGAATTTTTTTGGGCCCTTTTGGCCCATTTTCGCCTGAACCTACTGGAAAAAAAAATTGGGCTTTGGCCCCTCTTTGCCTTTGAAAACCTGTATATGCACCAAGTGTATATTTTTGTATATGGGTTGTATTTAAGGTGTATATTAGTCTAATTTCTTCGACACCCTGTATGTCTACTTCTTTTCTTGTATTTCGATATTTTAGGACTGTATATCACTGCATAATGAGTATATACAGGTAGTATATCGATTTATAAATGCAATAGCTCAGTCTATTTTTAGATTTCCAAAATTTGCCAAGGGGCTAACTCGAGATGAATAAAATGACATCAAGCCTTTACGGCCCATTTAGAAATGTGAAGGAGAAAGGAGTCTCTGAGGACTCGGGAAATGTTCATACAACAGAAGAAAGAAGGCAAAATTAGCATATGAATCAAACAAAACAAATGAGACATAACTTAATTGAAATGAAGGCTATTTAAGAAATTCAAAACCAAGATACAACCAAACTCAACTATTGGACTAAAATAACAAATGACTTTTAAGAAAGACAAAACAAACTAATTCAACACTGACAAGATTTAACGAGCTAACTTTGATACTACACAGTAACATATGCATATACTTGAACAATAAAATTTAGGGGGTCATTTAAGGGGGAAACAACATCATTACATTATAGGAAATATGTAACCAACAATCAACAGCAAACAAAAATGTTGAGAAACAGAGTATGCTGCCCGATTGACGAATAATATGTCTCATGCAATAATCACAATTAACTCTAGTAATGAAGTCTAATGATGCTAGATTATCATGCTAAAAAGGAAAAAAGTTGGAGGCAATAGCAGACCCAATCCTTTTAAGAAAAAGAAGAGAAATTGGTTGTATCTTAATACACACATCAACATCATCACTCAACCTAACATTTTAAATACAAGCACAAATAGGTGTAAACAAACATAATATTCAAGAGAATGACATTGTATAGCAATAAAACCGACTAAATGACTAAATTGAAGAACATGTGATACTCCTAATAGATACTTTAGGCTAGACAAGATGAGGGCTATTTTTTAAAATCTAGGCAATAAGATTAATTTTAGCTAAACCAAAGCATTTCAATAGAGGAACTATAAGCACAATATCATGAATTAAAGTCAAAAGAGACATAGACATCACTCAAATTACTCAAGGAAACGAAGGCAAAATGTACAACATTAAGCTAACCTCGTTGAAAATCCACAAATCAGAAGAGACAACCAGGAACAAAAGGAAACAGTGAAGAAGACAGAACAATACATCCAATACATTCCAAGTATAAACCACACGAACATCCAAACTATTTAAAACAAACAAGTCAAAGACTCAACCAACTTTAGAAAATAAAAAATGAATCAATGACTCCAAATACAAACCTATGATACGAAGAAAACTTCATTGATACTTGAGAACACATTGGGAATAAGAACCAAGGCAAAAAGAGCAGGTGATTCAAAACAACATGGAAGTTAAACTTAAACAACGATAACCTGATTTGAACCTTTAATTGAGAAAAAGCATGAATATCACAATGGTCAGTCAGAAGTTCCAACAGTAAAGGCAATAAGCCATGGATATTCATGTTCAAACCAAGCAAAACAAAGCCAAAGAAAACCCAACAAAGATAAACTCATCACATGATACTCAAAATTACAGTGAAACGTAAACAAATAAGGAGCTATTACCTTTTCCTGGGAAGCAAAACTGAGACGAGAACAAGCTTGGAGCGACTTCACTACCAACTTCAAACTTCAGGAGCTCCTTTGAATCCCAGAAACTCACAAAAAAGGAAAGACGAGTATATATTTAAGGTATATTTCTTATGTGAATATTACAGCTTGGTAATTTTTTTCTCTCTAAATTTTTGCTAGCTTTTCCAATCCCTAACAATGAAAAAGAAGGGGTTATTCATAGAAGATTTCTAGGGTTCGTTTGGCGGAAAACGAGGGAAATTTTGGGTAAAGGCTAGGATTTGTTTGAAATCAAATTCTATCCAAGGATGGGAATATGCTTAAATCGAATCCAAACTCAACAAATTCAAATGGGAGAGAGGTGAACTGGACAATCGATTCACCCCCACCCCCATCGTCCTCGAAATTCCACGCAGCTTAATATCAAGGCTGCAAGGAAAAAATCACAGGCTGGAATAGTACTACACATATGACTTGTCGAGGCAATTGGAGACAACGACAAGGCGACCTGCGTACTACTATAGACATATCTGAAATCCTGTAAACGTTGTATGTTGATGAAGACGCTGTGAGTTCAAACATCCCTATTTATAATTAGTGTCGTTTGAAATTTTTGTGTGCTGCAATTATACACACCATTCGGTTATGTCTATTGGAATTGTGGATTGCAATGTTACCGTTGGATGAGAATGTTGCCATCGTGAACATTTGATGTTGCCGTTGTCTTTTGTGTGCTGCTATTTTACGGTGAAAGCTTCTAGGTTTCTTTTGTTAAAGGGTAATTGGGCCTGGTCTTGGTGAAGGATTGGTTGGAAATTGAACCGGGCTGCTGAAAGTTGATGGAAGCAGTAGTGGGCTGCTGACAAATTAGGAAAAAAAGGGCCTAAAATATGGTCCTTTAATGAATTGCAGAAAATTGTTAGACTTGGCTAATATTGTAATAGAGAATTAATTAACAATTTAGCCAAACAGATTTAGAAGGTAAAAGAATTGATTTTGGTAGATTGGACTGGAATTCAAATAGGATGAATTAATATAATTAATTTACAAGCTTCTTCATCTTAACGAAACAAAATAATTAACCTAATTAAAAAAACTAATTCAAAGTATAACTATAATTTAAACTAAACTAAATTAATAAAACTTTTAACAAAAAATGTAAAATCTTTTTGAGATGATTTTTAAAGATTTATAAAATATACTAATTACATACATAACTGTATAAAACATATTTATTATTAAAAATATTATAAAAATTGACTATGATTCTTAAAAATAACTTGAAAAATTATTTGAATTTTATGAAGTTAATTATTTCAAATCGTTTGAAATTAAAGAAGCTCGAAAGTTAATTTCTATCATGGATGGTCAAAATTGGGTGTCAACAACTGTCCCTCGTTTGATTTGGATTGATGAAAAAATATGAGGAAAATGAAATTGACGAATCCAATTTGACCGACCGTTCGACTCGACCAGTTGAAAAGGAAATCATTTATGCCAAGATAACCTTTGGCTCTAGAAAAGTGACAAAGAAGTTGAGTGTGAAAAAGAGGCTTGCAACCTCTTAGCCATGAATGTCGCGTACTTCACACCCATAATTAAGAGCTTACACAAACATAATTGTCAAAGATCTTGGTGTATTGTCACTCCGATTGGAAAACTGCTTTCGGTGAACACCAAAAATCCCGGATGCGAAACTAAAACAGATAAACCTAGAGAGAAGCCCATATGCCTTCTAATAGGGGTGTATTTTGATTGTGGTGGAAGTTTCTACTCTCGCATCCTAAGAGTTTGATAATCCTCTTTGGACTATGTCCCAGTTCTCGGACCCACTTGCAGCATGAAAAACAACCTCCGCCTTAGCCCACTCACTCTCTCGATCTGAGTGTGTGGGAGAAGGAATAGGGTTCAGTCTCTCGAACTAAACCTCATGTCGACCCGCACCTACCGACCATCAATTTAGTAGTCTTAGATTTACGACCTCTCTCTCTCGCAAGCTAAAAACACAAAGGTGAAATTGTATTTGCCACTATAATTTCATTAAGTTCCACCACAACTACTATGTGAAACCACATCTAAACAACAAATAAACCATCATCAAGCAAGACTCAACAGATAATCTAACCCATATACGTAAAATCACACCCCAAGAATTAGGGTTTTAGCTACACATGTAAAAGAGGTAAGAATGTATACAAATTTCAGTTTCCATCAATGTGTATGCAAGATTAAGTCTTAAAACAAGTCAAAAGTGAAGAATCCACAAGACCCAAGTCCAAAATCTTGGAGTTCAAACCCTTTGAATCTTCAAGCTCTTCAAAACCCTTTCAAAGCTTAGAGAGAATATTCTAAGTTTGATGTTAAAACTTTAATAATAAAACTTACTAATAATAATTTCTACACTAATCCAAAATGTTCTGCGAATGATCACTCGGCAAAGTTAGTCGAGATCGCCGATCAACTTGGTGATTCCCCCTTTGGTAGGTTTCATCGCCTTCTTGCTTTATCTTTCAGCATTGTCATGTTTTGGATCATTGGGTGACATAGTACTGCTTCACAAAACTGCTCGGCGACACGCGGACTGCTCCTTTTCACCGCCGATTTGATCTTTTCCTTTAGGGCTCAGCACACTGGAACAAAAGGCGAGGATAAGACCTTTTGGCGACTCGCCGAACGGGTTTGGAGATTCTCAGATCTTCATTTCTTTGTTCTTCAGCCACTTTTGTTCCTTTTTGCTAAGTAGTGTCCATGCTTCCCTCAAACTCTAAATACCTGAAACATAAGGTTTTTCATCAGATATTGAGATAAAATATGCATTTGAGGACACTAATTCTATCAAAATATAGCCCTGAATGAGTTCAATTTGTGGACTCATCAATGATCTATGAGCTATCGAATGAATTATGTTGGATTGAGTGTCAAGACATTCTTCCGTCAATATGAACTTAAGTCAAGACTTGATATGAACTTTGTGGGAATTAATACTTAGCATCGAGTGTATATTGAATATGAGATTGAAGATTTTACACTAATTGAGTCTGGCTTCCTAATGAAAGCTTTTACACTAGTTGAGTCTAGCTTTCCAAATGGGTTCCTTTTACGCTAGTTGAGTCTAGGTTCCCAAAGTATGTCTCATGAGATGGAAACCTTCTACTTTAGTTGGGTTCGAGTTTCTAGTAGAAATCTCCTTATCCCATAAACTATGTGCCCCAATAGGTTATTTAGCTAGTTCATCCACCTAAGCTAAGAGTATGGTTCTACCTTAGGCAAGTCGAACAGCCCTTTTTGGTATAGGAGTCACCAGATTCGATGTTTACTCACATGGTCTCATATTGGTTAAGGCTTATTCTCACAATAACAATATGAACAAGAATATGAATTATGAACTATGGTTACTCAAGAAGCTTTACATAACATGGTTGAGATTTATGGGGTCTTATTCATGCATTGCACAAGTATTCTTTGAGGGTATTTATGATATGTTCCTCTTATGTTATGATGATCTATGTATCGATTATGTTTATGATTTATGCTTTTCCACTATTTTCATAATGATGTTTAAACTTTGTAAATTTCATGCTTTCAAATGAAATGTCTCTTTTAGAATGTTTTTAATGTTTTTATGCCTGGCTATCATACTTCGTGCATTTTTGTACTAACGCCTACTTTTCCTACAATTTCCCCAAGTGTAGGGTCTGGTTCTTAAGGTGATCATCATTGTGGCTAAAGCTTGGAATTGTTTATTCTCCTAGCTTGTAGGTGAGTCCTTGTGATTTGGGGATGGATTTTATCTCATTGTAGTTCATTCCTTGTATTTCCTTTTCGTACTATATTGTATGGGATGCGTCCCTTTAAATTTCGAATATTGTTGAGACTTAGAGTCTAGACTTCCATTTTTTAATAAAAATTTTAGACTTGAAATGCGTTTTTACTCTTATTGTTCTATTGCTTATGTTATGATATCCTAAGGGGCTAGTATGGAGTCCTTCGGGGTTCTATACGCCATGTTACATCTAGGGGGTACCCCTGGGTCGTCACGAACTTGGTATTAGAGTACAAGGCTTAGAATGATTCTAGGATGATGTCTCATAAGCCACGTCTAGTAGAGTCTTATTCATGAGTGTGAAGCGTGCCACAGTTATGAATGAGAGACTACAAGAGGTTTATGAAATCTCACTTCTTCATTACTCTTAAGTCCTTCCTTAGAGTTTGACTCTAAAAGATTTCCCTTTCTTAATTCTTCTCTTGTGTCTTCAGGATAAGAATACATGAAGGGCTAATGCTAGAGGATGAAAGAGGACAATGTGCATCAAGGAGCCCCTCCTCAATCTCCTCAAGATCCTATTGATCCTTCGGCTATGTCGAATGTGGAGGTTAGATCGGCTTTTCAAAGGTTGTTCCAAGCTTTAGGGGCTCAAGCCAATAGAGAAGTTCTAGCTCCGGTGAATCCTAGTGTGAATTCAGCTGGTTTAAGTGTTAGGGATTTTGCTTGAATGAACCCTCCCTAATTTCATGGCTCCAAAGTTGAAGAGGATCCCCAAAGGTTCATCGATGAGGTTTATAAAGTGCTTGTTATTATGGAGGTATCTTTGGAAGAGAAGGCGGTGTTAGCCGCCTACCAACATAAAGATGCGGCTCAAGTATGGTATGATCAGTGGAAGGGTGTGAGACCCGTAGAAGCGGGCATGGTAGGATGAGAGTTGTTGAAATTGACATTTCTTGATAGGTTCTTTCCCCGAAAGTTGAGGGAATCTAAGGTGGAGGAGGTCATTATCCTTCGTCAAGGAATTATGAGCGTGAAAGAGTATTCCCTAAAGGTCACTCAATTTTCAAAGTATGCTACAATTATGATGGAGGATTTGAGGGATAAGATGAGTAGGTTTTGGATGGGCATGTCCGACTTGGTAGAAAAATAATGTAGTACGACAATGCTCCATCATGATATGGATATCTCATGTCTTATGGTGTACGCCCAACAAATCGAGGAATCAAAACTCAAGGAAAAGAATATGGAGATGAAAAGAGCTTGAACCAGTGATGGGAACTTCTCCAATGCTATGTCCGATGGACAAGGTCGACCAAGGTTTCGACAAAGGTTTTCCAACCAAGGTTCCTCTAGTGCTCCTCCAAGGGTCAAGAAGGATATGGTGTCTAACCCTAAATCTCAAGGAGGTAATAGTAGTGGCTCTTACGTGGCTAGGCCTAATTGTGCAAGGTGTGGAAGAAAACATGATGGTAAGTGCCTAGTTGGCAAGGATGGGTATTTTAGTTGCGGGAAGAGTGGCCACAAGAGTTGAGATTGTCCGATGCTCAAGGTTAAGGGAAGAGAAGATAAACAAGCTCCTCCAAGCGGTTCAAACTCCAATGGCCCAAAGCAAAACCACTTTTATGCTCTTCAATCCCAAGGTGACCAAAAGAGCTCCCTGGATTTGATGGCCGGTATGTTAAAAGTCTTTATTATTGATGTTTATGCCTTGTTAGATCCTGGTGCTACTCTGTCCTTTGTGGCACCTTATGTGGCCATGAAGTTTGATATGCTCCCCGAAGTTTTATCAAAACATTTTTCGGTCTCTACCCCGATTGGTGACTCGGTGGTGGCTAAGAGAGTCTATAGGAAATGCCCCGTTTCCTTATCCCATAGAGTTACTTTGGTGGATTTGGAAGAGTTAGACATGTTAGACTTGTATGTGATTTTGGGTATGGATTGGTTGCGTGCATATTATGCCTCTATCGATTGTAGGACTCTGGTGGTTAGATTCCAATTCCTAAATGAGCCTATATTAGAGTGGAAGGGGGGAAATTCTATGCCTAGAGGTAAATTTGAATCTTCTCTTAAAGATAGGAAGATGATCTCCAAAGGGTGTATTTACCATCTTGTTAGGGTGAGGGATGTTGAATCCAAATCCCTTCTCTAAAGTTGATTCTCGTAGTGAATTCCCTCAAGTTTTCCTTGATGATTTACCAGGTATTCCCCGAGCAGGAAATAGATTTTGGTAGTGACCTTTTACCGGATATGCAACCTATCTCTAATCCTCCCTATAGAATGGCTCTGGCGGAGCTAAAAGAGTTGAAAGAGCAACTAAAGTATCTTCTAGATAAGGGTTTCATCCGATCGAGTATCTCTCCATGGGGTGCTCCGGTGTTGTTTATTAGAAAGAAAGATGGGTCTCTGTAACAATCGAAAAACTAGTAGGTGAAACTAGAGCCTGACGTGAGAGTTTTAGAGTTTGATGTATATGTTAGAATCGTAAAATGGCTTCCCGTACTTAGGATGAGGTTTTTAGGGGTTAAACGCCAAGGAACAACTCCCCAAGGACCAACCATGGGGTCCTTGAGGAGGACCCTAAAACTGCACCAAAAGATGTCAAAAAATAGCTCACTCAAGAAGGGGACCCATGCCCCGTGGGGAAGGGTCGTGGGTCAAGGGGTTCAAGTTAAGCTCCAGGAAACCACCCACGAAGGACCAATATGGTCCGTAGACCCACCCGCAGTCCGTGGGTAAGGCAGTCATGGGGTCAAGTTGCTTTAACTTAGGACTTAACAATTAATTCATTATTAGTTAGGGGATAAGTGGTGTAGTTTTATTAGTAATTAGAATACCTATATAAACCTAATAGAACCCTAAACTAAATAAATTTAGTCATTCTTCCAAGACACCAAAACAAACCCAATTCCCTCCAAGAAATCCTTTCTCTTGAACTCCAAGGATGAAGAAGAAGAAAGGTGAAGCTAGGGTGAAGAATCATGCTTTTCTCCTCAAATTCATGGTAAATATTCAATAAGGTATGGTAGCTCTTAATCTATGGGTAGCCTTCGCCGATAGAGCCCCTTCAAAACCCCCAATTTCAAAGTTAGAAAACCCAAAAGTTAGGGTTAGACTTCAATCTCATGGATTCTTTTCAAATTCATTTTAAATAATTGAGTTATGGTTGTTTATGAATAAATTGATGGTTTAACATGATTTTATGTAGAGTTCCTCAAGAATCCATGAATTCCCCTATTCTAGTTAGGGTACCTTCATACATTCTGGGTATTGTTGTATGTTGATCCAATTGAGTGGAGAATGGTTGATTATGATGTAATTGCATGATTTTAGTATGATTATACATGTATTCTTGACTAAGCTACGGTTCTTGGGTTAAATTGATATAGTTTAGTGTTATGTAATGAAAGAGGAAAATTGAGGGCTTATATGTGACCTTCAAAGATTGATGAACTTCTTTATGAATTTATTGAGATTAGATCACTTAGATATGAATTGCTTAAAAGTAAAGCTTGTTGACATGAATTGATCAGATTAGTTATTATATGATGGATTATGGTTTAGTGGTATTGAGATTGAGTTTGCATGATGTTATATGACTATAATTGGTTAACAATGAAGCATGTGGTTAGATTATCTTGAGAATTAGGTAAACATGATGATCATGTGAGGTATTGCTTGAGAGTAAGGCTTGTAGTGTGAAGATGAATTTTAGGGCTTTAAGGGTAAAAGCTATTATACATGAGCTAATGATGTTAAGGCTTTTAGAGGGAAGCTATTATGTATGTTGAATTGTACATGGCATTATTGTGGAAGGACTTTACCCACATGACCTATAATATGAGTACATGAAATTATGTATGTTGTAATTAAACTACTTGAATTATGACTATATCCATATTTAATATAGTGAATTCTAGATATGTTGATTTAATGTGATCTATGATCCTTGAATGCAAGTTATGAGAATTATGCATGATTGTGAGATTATGTACATGCTTTATGAACAGTTTGAGAGTGAAGTGTCTATGATGATGATATTTTCTTTGTGTCATTGAAAGAACAATCTCACACACACTACATGCATGAACATGATTATGATGTAACTATGATGTTAATGAAAGACTATGCTCATATACACCCTCACAGATGACTATGCATGAAATGTCCATGACCATGATTATGATGTTATATTGTGTTGATTGAAAGGTTATTCTCATGAACACATAATGAGCATGATGTGAAATTATGTTTAGCACCGAGTAGATAGTGTATATAAGATAGGAGATTTTACCTTAGAGAGTTCGACTTTCCAAATTGATTCCTTTTACGCTTGTTAAGTCCGGGTCCCCTAAACATGTATCTCATGAGATGGAAACCTTTTACCTCAATTAAGTTCGTGTTTCTAGTAGCAATCTCCCTATACCATAACTATGTGCCCACATAGGTCTTTAGCTAGTGGATCCACCTAAACTAACAAACTTTAGTCCTTCCTTAGGTAAGTAGGACACCTATTTTCGTTGTGGAGGCATGACACCGGATTCCATGTTAATCTCACATGGTCTATGTCGGTTAAGGTTAATTCTCACCATGATGAAACGTTAACAAGAACATGAATTACAAACTATGACTCCTCAAGAAGATCTAATTAGTGTGAGTGGGGGTATGGGACTTCATTCATGCATTGCACTTGTAGGCTTTGAGAGTGGTCATGATCTGTTTCTCTTATGTTATGAAGATTTATGAATTAATGCATGCTAAATGTGGATTGTATATATGAGTGGCTTTCCTTGATATGAGTAATTGAACATGAATGTTTCCTTGTCTATGAGTATTAACTATGGGTGAGATCAAAGCATGATAAGCATGACCATGGTGTCCTAAAAGTGGTACTTAGTGTATATGGGATTATGAGATCTTATCTATGCATTGGACAAGTATAACTTAGGGTAACTTATGAATTGGTTCTCTTATGACATGAAGATCTATGTATTTAACTATGTATATGAACCATGTCCTATGATAATCTATGTTTGCATTATGTTTATGTTGGAGGCTATGCTTATCATTATGTTGTTATCCTTTATGCTATGATGAACTATACATGAGTTTCCCTATGAGTTACGCTTTCCAACTATATTTCAAGGATGTTGTTCAAAATTAATATATAGCATGGTTTCAACTAAAATGTCTATTTTTGCATGTTTTAAAGGTTTTTATGCATGGCTGTCATACTTAGTGCATTTTTGTACTAACCCACATTTCCTACATTTTCCCCTAAGTGTAGGGTTGCCAATATCGACTTCTATCCTCGTGGCTAGGTTCATTGTAGATCAATTAGAGAAGTTATGGTGAGTCCTCATCGCATTCAAGGGCTAGACCACCGTGGCCTCTAAGTCTTACTTTTTATGTTTTAGACTTTCGTATGGGCTGCGTCCCCAAGTGTTGGTTAAATCGCTATAGATGGTTTGAGACCAAGTGTAGACTTCCGCTTATATTTTATAAAAGACTTCAATTGTAAAGAAAAAGTTTTAAATTTTCGCACCATTTCCTATTAACTTATGTTATGATATTCTAAGAGGCTTGTATGAGGCTTTTCAGAGTTTTGTACGCTGTGTCACATCTAGGGAGTCCTCTTTGGTCTTGACAAACTTGGTATCAGAGCACAAGGTTTTGGAATGGTTCTAGGACGTCTCAAACCACATTTAGTATAGTCTTGTTCATAGTGTGAAGCGCGCCACATTTATGAATAGGAGGCTATTGGATGTTAGAAAATCTCACTTATTCATTCTCTAAGTCGTGTCATAGAGTTTAACTCTATAAGGTCTCTCTCCTACTCCTTATCCGATGGTCTTCCAAATATGACCACTTGAAGGGCTCATTCTACAAGGATCGAGGGAAAAAAGGTTGGTAGTGATGCCAATTATGACTATGTGACTAGATGGGATTTTATATGATAGATTTAGATGATATCCTTTGGTATAAATGGGTTGCATTATGGTTATGTGTGTTTGTTGGTAGAACCCGACTTAGTCATGATGAGTTTTAGGGTGTGGTAGAGGATTTGATAAATAGGGTGTTTAAGTGATGCCTAGAGGTGTGGAGTGTGTAGACTCCTCTAAAAGAGGGTAGAGGTGTAATTCAGCATGGTTTAGAATCATCTTGTATGATGGATGTGAAGGATTAGTGATAACTTTGGCCGACCTTGGAGTTGGAAGAAATGGTGCTTAGAGTAGTCTGTATAGCATTACTCCCAAAAGGGAGATAATGTGCTTAGATAGCAAGGTCGTTGAGTGTTCTAGATATTCATGATTTAGATTCGCTTGAAATTATCACCTTGAGAGGTGTAGTGAGCTTGAGGAGTTTAGTCCCGGTTTGGTAGGCTCGTATGAGATCTTGAGTAGTGATGGTAAGATTGCTTGTGAGATAGAGTGCTTAAATGAGAACCTTTCTAATTAAGAAGTACCGGTATAGGTCTTAGACCGGCAAGTTAAGAAATAGAAGAATGAGAAGGTTGCTTTCATGAAAGTGTGAAGGAGTGGTCCTTGAGTGAGGGTTGTAGGTGAGGGTGCTACTTGGGAGGCCAAGGACCAATGAGATGTCCCGATATCCTTATCTCTTCCTTCTATTCCTCCTTTAGCTTGAGAGGATAAGTTTTACCTTGACTTGTTCCATGATCATGGAGTCTTGGATGTTGTATGTGTTCCATGATCTCCTTATGTTATGCATGCTCTTGAGAAGTTCATGATTAGCAAGAAAATGAGTTTCATGATTTATGTGTTCCTCATGTTGTTGTGCATTTAGTATGAGTTGCCTATATGCTTTATGACATGAGTTAATGAACATTCCTTAATATGCTTTTGAGAGTAATTACATAATTATCTTCATGATATTGTGTTGAGCATGCTTTTAGTTGGAGAAGGTAGTTCCTCCAATGAATTTGAGAAATGCTGAAGTTTTCATGCATTTTGGGTTGTTAGATGTAGTTCCTACTCTGTTGTGTTGCATTGAATATGTTTAGCTTGGATTTGAAGTTTTCCTACTTGTTTATGTGCATATTAGATGATTTGCATGCATGATGGGCTGCTAGTATAGAGTTGTTTCCTTTAAGAGGTGTTTAGCAATGTCATTCGAGGATGAATGATCCCAAGGGGGATATATTACAACAACCGGAAAACTAGTAGGTGAAACTAGAGCCTTACATAAGAGTTTTAGAGTTTGATGTGTGGTTTAAAATCGTAAAACGGTTTTCCATACTTAGGATGAGGGGTTTAGGGGTTAAACGTCAAGGAACAACTACCCAAGGACCAACCAAGGGGTCCTTGAAAAGGACCCTAAAACAGCCCCAAAAGCTGTCAAAAAAACAGCACACTCACGATGGGGACCCACGCCCTGTGGGGGAGGGTCATGGGTCAAGGGGTTCAATTTAAGCTCCATGATACCACCCATCAAGGACCAGTACGGTCTGTAGACCCACCCACGGTCCGTGGGTGAGGCAGTCTTGGGGTGAAGTTGCTTAAAGTTGGAGACTAAGGGGTTAATTCATTATTAGTTAGGCGTTACATGGTGTCGTTTTATTAGTAATTAGACCACCTATATAAAGCTAATAGACCCCTAAACTAAATAAATTAAGTCATTCTTCCAAGACCCTAAAACAAACCCAATTCCCTCCAAGAAATCCTCTCTCTAGAACTCCAAGGAAGACGAAAAAGAAAGGTGAAGCTAGAGTTGACGAATCAAGTTTTTCTCCTCTAATTCGTGGTAAATCTTCAATAAGGTATGGTAGCTCTTCATCTATTGGTAGCTTTCACCCATAGATCCCCTTCAAAAACCCCAATTCCAAAGTTAGAAAATCCAAAAGTTAGGGTTTGACTTCAATCTCATAGATTCTTTTCAAATTCGTTTTGAATAATTGAATTATGGTTGTTTATGAATATATTGATGGTTTTACATGATTTTATGTTGAGATCCTCAAGAATCCATGAATTCTCCTATTCTAGTTAGGTTCCTTCCTACTTTATGGGTATTATTGTATGTTGATCCAATTGAGTGGATAATGGTTGATTATGATGGAACTGCATGATTTTAGTATAATTATACATGTATTATTGACTATCCTACGATTCTAGGGTGAAATTGATATAGTTTAGTGTTATGTCATGAAAGAGGAAAATTGAGGGCTTAGATGTGACCTTCTAAGATTGATGAACTTCTTTATGAATTTCTTGATCTTAGAGCACCTAGATATGAATTTCTTAAAAGTAGAGCTGGTAGACATGAATTGACTAGATTAGGGCTTATATGATGGATTCTGGTTTAGTTGTATTGAGATTGAGTTTGCATGATGTTATATGACTATAATTGGTTAAGAATGAAGCACATGGTTAGATTATCTTGAGAATTAGGTATACATGATGATCATGTGAGTTATTTCTTAAGAGTAAGGCTTGTAATATGAAGATAAATTCTAGGGCTTCAAGGGTAAAAGCTAATATAAATGAGCTAATGATGTTAAGGCTTTAAGAGGAAAGCTATTATGTATGTTGAATTGTACATGTCATTATTGTGGAAGGACATTATCCACATGACCTATAATATGAGTACATGAAATTATGTATATAGTAATTGAACTATTTGAATTATGATTATATCCATGTCTAATGTAGAGAATTCTAGAAGTGTTGATTTAATGTGATCTATGGTCCTTGAATGCAAGATATGAGAATTATGCATGATTGTGAGATTATGTACGTGCTTTATGAACTGTTTGAGAGTGAAGTGTCTATGATGATGATATTGTTGTTTGTATCATTGAAAGGACAATCTCATACACACACTACATGCATGAACATGATTATGATGTAACTATGGTGTTGTTGAAAGGCTATGCTCATATACACCCTCACACATGACTATGCATGAAATGTCCATGACCATGATTATGATGTTATATTGTGTTGATTGAAAGGTTATTCTCATGAACACATAATGAACATGATGTGAAAGGTTATTATCACGCATGATCTAATGAGATATTCTAATGGAACAAGTTATGACTTAACAAGTACTCCATGGGAATTATGCTTAGCATCGAGTGGAAAGTGTATATGAAATGGAAGTTTTTACCTTGGAGAGTCTTGCTTTCCAAATGGGTTCCTTTTATGCCAGTTAAGTCCGGGATCCATAAACATGTATCTCATGAGATGAAAACCTTTTACCTCAGTTAAGTCCGGGTTTCTAGTAGCCATCTCCCTATCCCATAACTATGTGCCCATATAGATTTTTATCTAGTGGATCCACCTAAGCTAACAAACTTTAGTCCTACCTAAGGGAAGTAAGACACCTCTTTTCGGTGTGGGGGCATGACACCGGATTCCTTGTTAAGCTCACATGGTCTATGTCAGTTAAGGCTTATTCCCACCACGATGAAACATGAACAAGAATATGAATTACGAACAATGGCTCCTCAAGAAGCTCTACTTAGTGTGAGTGGGGGTATGGGACTTCATTCATGCATTGCATAAGTAGTCTTTGAGAGTGGTCATGGTGTGTTTCTCTTATGTTATGAATATTTATGAATTGATGCATGCTTAATGTGGATTGTTGCTATGAGTGTCTTTCCTTGATATGAATAATTGAACATGAATGTTTCCTTGTCTATGAGTTTTAACTTTGGGTGAGATTAAATGATGATAAGCATGAGCATGGTGGACTAAAAGTGGTACTTAATGTAGATAGGATTATGGAATCTTATCTATGCACTGCACAAGTACAACTTTGGGTAACTTATGAATTGGTTCTCTTATGACATGAAGATCTAAGTATTTAACTATGTATTTGAACCATGTCTTATGATAATTGATGTTTGCATTATGTCTATGTTGGAGGCTATGCTTATTATTATTTTGTTATCCTCTATGCTATGATGAACTATACATGAGTTTCCTTATGAGTTACGCTTTCCAACTATATTTCAAGGATGTTTTTCAAAATTGACCTATAGCATGATTTCAACTAAAATGTCCTCTTTTTTTTTGCATGTTTTAAAGGTTTCTATGCATGTGTATCATACTGAGTGCATTTTTGTACTAACCCATATTTCCTATAATTTTTCCAAAGTGTAGGGTTGGCGATATCGACTTCCATCCTCATGGCTAGGTTCATAGTAGATCAAGCAGAGAGGTTATGGTGAGTCCTCATCGCATTCAAGGGCTTGACCACCATGTCCTTTAAGTCCTTCTTTTATGTTTTAGAATTTTGTATGGGTTGCATCCCAAAGTGTTGGTCAAATGGTGATAGATGGTTTGAGACCAAGTGTAGACTTCCGCTTATATTTTATAAAAGACTTTGATTGTAAAGACAATGTTTTAAATTTCTGCACCATTTCCTATTATCTTATGTTATGATATGCTAAGAGCCTTGTATGAGGCTTTTCGGAGTCTTGTACGCTGTGTCACATCTAGGGGGTACTCCTAGGTCGTGACAGTCTCTTAGAATGTGCATCGATTATCGTCAATTGAATAAAGTGACCATTAAGAGCAAGTATCCTCTTCCGAAAATTGATGACTTGTTTGACCAACTTCAAAGGGTTAGTTATTTCTCTAAGATTGATCTTCGTTCGGGTTATCACTAATGGACGGTGAAAGGGGATGATATTCCAAAGATGGCATTTAGAACCTTATATGGTCACTATGAGTTTGTGGTAATGTTATTTGGGTTGACTAATGCTCTGGCGGCATTCATAGACTTGATGAATTGAGTGTTTAGGCAATACCGAGTCATGTTTGTGATTGTGTTTATCGATGATACTTTGATCTATTCAAGGAGTGAGAATGAACATTTGGACTATTTAAGAATTGTGTTGCAAATTCTTAAGGACCAACAACTTTTTGCAAAGTTTAGTAAGTGAATTTTGGTTAAGGTCTGTAGCTTTCCTTGGTCATATTGTGTCAAGCAAGGGTATTGAGGTAAATACTAAGAAGACAGATGCGGTCAAGAATTGGCCTAGACCTCTAACTCCTTTCGACATTAGAAGCTTTTTGGGTTTGGTCGGGTATAATAGAAGGTTTGTTGAGGGATTTTCCTCCATTGCTTCGCCTTTAACGGTGTTGACTCAAAAGAAGGCTAAGTTTGTGTGGTCAGAAGCTTGTGAGAAAAGTTTCCAAGAATTGAAAGATAGACTTACTTCCGCTCTGGTGTTGACCTTACCGGAAGGTATAGATGGTTTTGTGGTGTATTGTGAAGCCTCTAGAGTTGGGTTGGTATGTGTGCTTATGCAAAATGGTAAGGTCATTGCCTATGCTTCAAGGCAACTTAAGGTCCACGAGAAGAATTATCCTACCCATGACATTGAGTTAGTAGCGGTTGTGTTTGCCTTAAAAATATGGAGGCATTATTTGTATGGGGTCCATGTGGATGTTTTCACGGATCACAAGAGCCTACAATATGTGTTTAGTCAAAAGGACTTGAATCTTCATCACAGAAGGTGGTTAGAATTATTGAAGGATTATGAGATGAGTGTCTTTTATGAACCTGGTAAAGCTAATGTGGTAGCGGATTCTCTTAGTAGGTTGTCAATGTGTAGTGTGGCTCATGTAGAGGATGAAAAGAAAGAGGTTGTTCGTGGTGTGTATAGGTTGGCCTGACTAGGTGCTCAACTAGTGGATTCCGCCAAGGGTGGTGTAATGGTCCATAATGGTTCTTAATCGTCCTTTGTGATTAATGTGAAGTCTAAGCAAAGTCTTGATCCTATCTTGGTTGAGTTGAAAGAAGCGGTACTCAAAAAGTCCGTCGAGGCTTTCTCCCAAGGAGGAGATACAGTACTAAGATATCAATGTAGGTTAGAAGAAGCCCATAGTTCTCGGTATTCCATTCACCTGGGAGCCACCAAGATGTACCGTGACTTACGGGAAGTCTATTAGTGGAACGGAAAGAAGAAGGACATCGCGGATTTGTGGCCAAATATCCTAATTGTCAACAAAGTAAAGGTTGAGCACCAAAGGCCGGGAAGCTTGTCACAAGATATTTCTATTCCTACTTGGAAGTGGGAAGATGTGAACATAGATTTTATTGTAGGGTTGCCATGTACTCGGCGGCAACATGACTCGATATGGGTAATAGTAGATCGGATGACTAAGTTCGCTCATTTCATTCCCGTCAAGGTGTCCTACTCGGTGGAAGAGTATGCTAAGTTGTATGTTAGGGATAATAGTAAGGTTACATGGAGTACCCTTGTCTATAATTTTGGAATGAGGTACCTAATTTACTTCACAGTTTTAGAGGTCTTTCCAAAAGGGTCTAGGTACCAAGGTAAAGCTTAATACAACTTTTCACCCTCAAATAGATGGTCAAGCGGAATGCACCATTCATAATTTAGAGGACATGTTTACGGCATGCATGATAGATTTTAAGGGCAATTGGGATGACCATATGCTGTTAGTTGAGTTTGCTTATAATAGCAATTATCATTTGAGTATCAACATAGCACCCTTTGAGGCTCTCTATGGTAGGAGATGTAGGTCTCCTATAGGAGTGTTTGAACTGGGGGAAATTTCTCTCCTAGGTCCGGAATTGGTGTGTGAGGCCATTGAGAAGATTTAGGTTATTAGAGAGAGGTTGAGAACGGCCCAAAGTCGGCAAAAGTCCTATGCCAATGTTAGAAGGAGAGATCTCAAATTCGATGTGCATGATTGGTCTTATTTGAAATTCTCACCCATGAAGGGTGTTATGATGTTTGCGAAGAAGGGGAAACTTAGTTCTCGGTTTGTGGGTCCTTATGAGATTTTGAGGCATGTTGGCAAGGTTGCATTTGAGTTAGATTTGCCAAATGAGTTGGCGTTGATGCATACGGTGTTCCATGTCTCAATGTTGAAGAAATGTGTTGGGGACCCATCAACCATAGTTCCCTTAGAGGGTTTAGAGATTAAGGATAATCTTGCTTATGAAGAGGTACCGGTTGAGATGTTCGACCGGCAAGTCTAGATGTTGAGAAACAATGAAGTTCCCTCCGTAAAGGTGTTATGGAGGAATCACTTAGTTGATGGTGCTACTTGGGAGGCCGAGGCCGATATGAAGTCCCAATATCCTCATCCTTCACTCCTAGTCAAGCTTGATGTAATAAGTTCCTTTTGAGTTTTCTTGTTAAGAGTCATGTGTGTTGAATATATTTTTCATGGTTTCCTTATGTTATGCATGTTGTTAAGAAATTCATGTTTATTAAGAAAATGATTTTTCATGATTAATGTTCCACATATTATTGTACACTAAGTATAAGTTGGCTATTGACTTCATGAGATGAATTATTGAACATGCTTTAATATGATTTTGAGAGTAAATTGCATCTTGGATCCATGACATTATGTTGAGCATACTTTTAGTTGGAGAAGGTAGTTCCTCCTATAAATATTAGAGATGTTGAGTTTTCATGCATAATGGGTTGTTATATGTAGTTCCTACTTCCTTGTGATGCAGTGATTATGTTTGAGATGGAGTTGATGTTTCATTCATGATGGGCTGCTAGTATTGAGTCCACTTCTGTAAGGTGTTTAGATCGTCATTTGACGATGAATGTTCCAAAGGTGGAGATATTGTAACCCTCCGAAAATTAGTAGGTTAAACTAGAACTAAAACGTGAGGGTTAGAGTCAAGGAGGTTGGCAAGGGCCAAGGGAGAGCACTCTCCCCTAGAAACTTCCCTAGTGACCACAACCACCACCACGACACGTGGTGTGGTCTGTGATGGACTAGGCAGTGAGCTCCCCAAAATCTTCCCAAAACAAGCTCCTTTTCACGAGCCACTTCACGACTCGTTCTGAAGACCACAGCTCATGGGAAGGATCGTGGAGGAGAGTTGGGTGTGAGAGGGTAGAAAGAAAGTGGCAAGCCACTGCCTCAAGGCCCATGAGAAGGACCACAGCTAGTGGAAAGCACCACGGCTCATGGAGCCCCTCGTAAAGTTGCCTTGGGCTTGTGGGATAAAGGCACATGTTGCCTAGACACTGCCTCAAGTTCATGAAGGGGACCAGGGCTTGTGATCATGACCACGGCTCGTGGAGCCCCTCGTCGCACCTGGGCAATTCACTTAAAGTGATGGGTGTTTTGGGAAATTCCAATTTGAGTCCAATCGAAGTGAAGTCATTTTGGGTAAGTTTAGTGTCACTATATAAGTCATTTTTAAGTCAAATTGACATAAAATAAGTCATATTTTCCAAACACCAAAATAATTCCCAAAGTTCATCTTTTCTCCGAAAATTCTCTCTGTAGAACTTCAAGGCAGAAGAAGAAGGAAGTTTGAGCTAGGTTTCAAGGAGCAAGGTTTTCTTATCAAATTTATTGGATTTAATTGCTAAGGTATGGTAGCTCTTCATACATGGATAGAATTCATCCCTGGAGCCCCTTCAAAACCCCAATTTCAAAGATAGAATTCCCTAAAAGTTAGGGTTTGATTCCAAAGTCATGGATTCCTTTCAAAAATGATTCTAATGCTTGAATTACTTTATATTATGATTGAATTGATTATTTATAATGGTTTTTATGTTGAAATCCCCAAGAATTCATGAGATGCTCATATTTATCAATTATGATCTTGTGATGTGGGTTTGTAGATAAAAGAAGGATATTATGAGATTATGCTTGTAGTACTTGGATTACTTGAATTATGTTAATATCCATGTCTAATGTAGTGAATTCTAGATGTGTTGATATGATATGAGCTTTGATCCTTGAAAGGACAAATTATGATATTATTCACGTGTATGAAGTCTTTGTATATTCTTTAAGAACACTTTGAGAGAAAAGTGAATATGATTATGATCTAGTTATTTTGTTTTTGAAAGGTTATTCTCGCATACACACTTATGTATAATTATGATATGACGTGAAAGGTTATTCTCACGCATGATCTATGACTTATCTTATGAATTATGTTTGACTGAGTGTCAAGACATTCTTCCATGAATATGAACTTAAGTCAAGACTTAATATGAACTCCGTGGGAATTAATGCTTAGCAGCGAGTGGATATTGAATATGAGATGGAAGCTTTTACGCTAGTTGAGTCCGGCTTCCCAATGAAAGCTTTTACACTAGTTTAGTCTAGCTTTCCAAATGGGTTCCTTTTACGCTAGTTGAGTCCAGGTTCCCAAATAATGTATCATGAGATGGAAAGCTTCTACCTTAGTTGAGTCCAAGTTTCTAGTAGCAATCTCCTTATCCCATAAACTATGTGCCCCCATAGGTTACTTAGCTAGTGGATCCACCTAAGCTAAGAGTATGGTTCTACCTTAGGCAAGTAGAGCAACCCTTTTTGGTGTGGGAGTCAGTGGATTCCATGTTTTCTCACATGGTCTCATGTCGGTTAAGGCTTATTACCACAACAACAATATGAACAATAATATAAATTATGAACTATGGTTACTCAAGAAGCTTTACTTAGCATAGGTGAGATTTATGGGTTCTTATCCATGCATTGCACAAGTATGCTTTGAGGGTATTTATGATATGTTCCTCTTATGTTATGATGATCTATGTATTGAATATGTTTATGACTTATGTTTCTCCACTATTTTCATCATGATGTTTTAACTTAGTAAATTGTATGCTTTCAAATGAAATGTCCCTTTTAGCATGTTTTCAGTGTGTTTATGCATGACTATTATACTTGGTGCATTTTAATACTAACATCTACTTTTCCTACATTTTATCCAAGTGTATGGTCCGGTTCTCAAGGTGATCATTATTGTGGCTAAAGCTTCGAATTGCTTATTCTCCTAACTTGTTGGTGAGTCCTCGTGATTCGGGGATGGATGTTATCTCATTGTAGTTCATTCCTTGTATTTTTTTTACACTATTTTGTATGGGCTGTATCCCTTTTCATTTCAAATATTTTAGTAGATGGATATGTTGAGACTTAGAGTGTAGACTTCCTCTTTTAAATTTGGAAAATTTTATACTTGAAATGCATTTTTACTCTTATTTTTCTATTGCTTTTGTAGTGATATGCTAAGGGGATTGTATAGAGTCCTTTGGGGTTCTTTACGCCATGTTACATCTAGGGGGTACCCTTGGTCATGACAATATGAGAAGACCTAAATTTGGAGTCCTCCTATAAAGAATTTCCCTAATTGGAATATAATTATTAGCCATACGACGTATCGATTTCTTCTGCTTAAACGTTGCAATTTCAGGATAAGTCTAGTTTCCAAGTACTTCTTTATGTCAAAATACTATGGAAACCTATATGGTTCCGCTTCAACATGTGAACAATGAACATGTTGTTCTTTTACCTCTATATCCAAGAAATCAATATATCTTGTATCTAGATGTTTGATCATTGAGGCAATGGTGGCAAGAGCATCAACCAACTCATTATGTATCCTCGGAGTGTGTCTGAATTTAATCTTGCAGAATATTTTGCACAACTTTTGTATATACTGCAAATACGATGTGATTTTTGGGTTTTTTATGACCCACTGTAACACCCTGTATCAAAAAAAAAGAGGCTAAACAGCAATTTTCTAAAAGTTGCAGGCGCCAAACTACGCCGGCCACCCATGACCCGTGGAAGGAACCACGGATCGTAGGTGTGGTCCGTCGATGGCCTGCCTGAAAGTGGTCTGAGGGAACAAAACCATGACCTGACTAACAGACCATAGGTCAGACCACGGTTTGTGGTTGGGGTCGTAGTCCAAGAACCCAAGTTTCAACTCTCTGATGACCAACAATGGTACACCAGGACTGGTTGTAGGTCAGACCATGGTCCGTCAACTAGGTTAGTTGGTGGTCAGTTGACAGTTATTTTTAAGGGCAGTTGGGTCTTTTGCTAATTAATTAGTTCCTATGCTACGCCGTTTTTCCTATGTCTAAGACCCCTATATAAGTGTTTTCAACCCCCAAATTAGTCAATTCAATGCATTCTTCCAAAATTTAAAAAGAAGATCAAAACCACCTCTCCAAAATATTCTCTCTCTAGAACTTGAAGAAGAAAAATAAGGATTCATCTAGGGTTTCAAGTCAAGGTTTCAATTCCTCCATTGAAGATAAGCATTTGGACATGAGGTATGGTAGTTTTCATCCATGAATTCCTTTCATTTATGGAGTTCCAAATTTTTCTATCTTCAAACTAGAATTCCCCAAATTAGCTAGGGTTTTCCTCAATTACCATGGGGACTCTGGATTATTAATCTAAAGGATTTAATTACGTTTTAATATGTATGAATTGATGATTTAAAATGATTTTATGATGTTTCCCTTATAAACCCATATAAACCCCCATGTTTTCCAAATGGTGATCATATGATGTGGGCATTATAAAAGAGAAGTTTTATGAACTAAAACATGATATGATAGAATCACATGAATTTATGATGAAATCCCTATATAATCCTTGATTTCCAGATGTGGTAATTGAAAGTAGGCTTTGAACCTTGAAAGGGAAAAGTATGAGTTTATGCATTATCTGATGAAATCCATGAAAATGTTTAAAGATGCTTTGAGAGTAAATTGTCAATGATAAAGTTGTTGTTGTGTTTTTTAAATGATATTATCATAAACACATACAACCATGATGTGACAGGTTTTCTCACATAATAAGGATTCTAAGGTTGAAAGTTTTTCTCACGTAATTGAATCGAAGAGTAAGAGCTATCCTAATGAAAATAGCTTGGATTGGTTATACTAGGATACCTTTCCATGGATAATGAGAATAAGTAAGAAATGAATATTCTGTAGGAATTATGGTTAGCACCGAGTGGATATTGGTGTGAGATGGAAGCTCTCTCGTTAGTGGAGGCCGGGTTTCTAGAAGCAATCTTTTGAGATAGAAGTTCTCCCGTTAGTAGAGGCCCTTTCTAGTAACAATATATTTATCCCTTAAACTATATGTACCCATAGGATGAATATCTAGTGGATTCAGTTAAGCTAGAAGTTTATTGTCCTTTTCGTGGCAAGTAGGATAACCCTTTTCGGTGTGGGAGATACCAGGGGATCATGTTATAGCTCACATGGTCTCTATTATGGATAAGGCTCATTCCCACAACAAGATTAATAATGAAATAAGGTTACTTTAAGAAGTATCACATGTGAGTTTAAAGGTTTTAAAGATGATGTTAGTTTGCATTGACTATGGTTTTATGAATTACGTTTTCTAACCCTTTTATATCATGTTTTAACTTGGTCAATTGCATGTCATGAAATGAAATGTCCCTTTTATCATGTTATAAATGTTTTTATGAATATCTATCATACTTGGTACATTATTTTGTACTAACTCATACTTTATCCTATATTTTACCCAAATGTAGGGTTCGACTGACAGGTCCCAGTCTTGTGACTAGAGTTTGGATTTGATTGATTCCCGAGCTTGGTGAGTCATCATGGTTCAAGGACAAATTTCCATTTTTTAGTTTCTTTCATGTATATCTCTTTTGGATATGATGTCTGGGCTAGGTCCAAATTCATTCTATTGTACTAGATGGCTATGATGAGACAAGTGTTTTAGACTTTCGCTTTTCTTTTATAAAAACTATTGGACTTTGGACTATTGTTTTACTTCTATTGTTCAGTTTCTTATGTTATGAAAGTTAAGTGGCTTGTATGGGGGGTCTTATACGCCATGTTGGGTGAACCCTTGGGTCGTGACAAACTTGGTAACCAGAGCACAATATTTAGAATGGTCCTACGATGTCTCATAAGCCACGTCTAGTACAGTATTGTTCATGAGTGCGAAGCGCGCCACATTTATGAATGAGAGGCTACAAGATGATTAGGAAACTCCACTTCTTTAATTACTCTAAAGCCATGCCATAAAGTTTAACTCTATAAGGTGTCTCTCCTAATCCTTATCCGATGCTCTAAAGGACATGTCTACTCGAAGGGCTTATGCTAGAAGAAATGTGAGGGAGAATGCGGAACAAGAAGCTCCTCCTTAAACTCCAGTCGATCCCTTGGCCGAGCAAGTTAAAAATGCGGAGTTTAGGGCTCTTTTTCTAGTGCTGGCTAAAGCCATGAAGGCCCAAGCCAATTGGGAGTTTGCGGTTCCTGTGAACCCAAATGTGGGTACGGAGGCTTCTAGTGTGACAGACTTGACAAGGATGAATCCTTAGGAGTTTCATGGTTCTGAGGTTGAGGAAAATCCTTAAGAGTTTATTGATGAAGTCTACAAGGTATTGATGATCATGGGAGTGACACCGGTGGAAAAAACGGAGTTGGCCACTTATCAATTTAAAGGTGTGTCTCAAGTGTGGTACAACCACTGGAAAGAAGAAAGACCGGAAGATGTGGGTCCTCTTGAATGGGAGAAGTTTAAGGCTGCCTTTTTTGATAGGTTCTTTCCCCTTGAGATGAGGGAAGCAAAGGTGCTTGAGTTCATTAACCTTCAACAAGGAAGTATGAGTGTGAATGAATATGCTCTAAAGTTCACACAATATTCTAATTATTCTCCAACAATGGTTGTCGATTCTAGGGCAAGGATGAGTAAGTTCGTGTCTATGATGTGGGTTGTTGATTTTGAAAGAGGAGTTATATGAACTAAAGCATGAAGTGATAGAATCACATGAATTTATGAGTAAATCCCTTTCTAATCCTTGATTTCTAGAAGTGGTGATTGAAAGTAGGATTTGAACCTTGAAAGGGAAAAGTATGAGTTTATGCATGATCGTATGAAATCTATTAAAATGTTTAAGGATGCTTTGAGAGTTTAGTGTCAATGATGATATTGTTGTTGTGTTGTTGTGTTGTTGAAAGGATATTCTCATAAACACATATAACCATGATGTGAAAGGTTTTCTCACATAATAAGGATTCTAAGGTAGAAAGGTTTTCTCACCTAATTGAATCAAAGAGTAAGAGCTATCCTAATGAAACTAGCTTGGATTGGTTATCCTAGGATACCTTTCCATGGATAATGAGAATAAGTAAGAAATTACTATTTCACTGGAATTCTGTTTAGCATCGAGTGAATATTGATCTGAGATGGAAGCTCTCATGTTAATAGAGGTCGGGTTTCTAGAAGCAATCTCTTGATATGGAAGCTCTCCCATTAGTGGAGGTCGGGTTTCTAGTAACAATCTCTTTATCCTTAAACTATGTGCCCCCATATGATGATTAGCTAGTAAATCCACTTAATCTAGAAGTTCATGATCCTTACCTTGGCAAGTAGGGCAACCCTTTTGGGTGTGGGAGACACCGAGAAATCATGATATAGCTCTAATGTTTGCGTAATCAAGAACAACTTCCAATGCAAGTGTCTACGATCGTACACTAGTAAAGTAACCCAACCAAGAGTTGCGGTCGAGTCCTAAGGGAGTGGCTTTGAGAATTAATAGAAAAATAAAATTAAGTTCTAATTAGTCATAGCTAAGAATATTACCGAATAAGAACATGTTAAATCTAAGGGGTGACACAGGAGTGTCAATTAACAATGGGGGTTTGTCACAAGTAAACAAAAATTAGCGAACATATAAGGAATACTAATTAAGGAGAGGGCATTCTTGGGATGTGATAGGAATAAGGGATTAGCTAAACTATTGGGTACATGTTTTTGATAATAAATCCGTTGAATATTTGTGACTAGGCAAGACTACAGTGGGATAAATTCTCTCTCAAGCAACTTACCCAAAATCAACTCGGTTTCTCTCGAACACCAAGTTGCCGTATGAAGAACAACCTCTGCCTTAGCCCACTCACTCTGTCGAGTTGAGTGTGTTGGAGAAGGACTAGGGTTTACTCTTTCGACCTGAACCTCATGTCGACCCAATCCCACTGGCCATCAATTTAGTAGTCTTAGTTTTATGACCTCTCTCTCTTGCAAGCCGAAAACACAAAGGTGAAATCGTATTTACAACTACAATTTCATTAATTTCCACCACAACTACTAAACGAAATCACATCTAAACAACAAATAAATCATCAACAAGTAAGACCCAATAGATAATCTAACCCATATTCACAAAATCACACCCCAAGAATTAGGGTTTTTGCTAGACATGTAAATGAGATAGAAATTTATACCAATATGAGTTTGCATTCAAATAAGTATGAAGATTTAAGTCTCAAAACAAGCCAAGAGTGAAGAATCCATAAGACCCAAGTCCAAATTCTTGGTGTTGAAACCCTTTGAATCTTCAAGTTCTTCAAAACCCTCTCCAAACTTAGAACGCAAAATTCTATGTTAAAAATTCTGTATTAAAATTCTGATATTAAGCTACAACTCTCAACGAGTATTTATAGTTTTCAAAAATCTATGCTGCAGCGAATCAGTCAGTGTCATTAGTCGAGATCATCGATCAACTCGGCGATCCACCCTTTGGTAGGTTTCATCGCCATCTTGCTATATCCTTCAGCATCGTCGTGTTTTGGATCATTGGGAGACATAGTACGGCTTCGCGAAACGGCCCGGTGACATGCCGACTTCTCCTTTTCACCGCTGATTTGATCCTTTCTTTCAGGGCTTAGCACACTAGAACAAAAGCTGAGGATAAGACCTTTTGGTGACTCGCCGAACGGGTTAGGCGATTCTTAGATCTCTATTTCTTCGTTCTTTCAGCTGCCTTTGTTCCTTTTTGCTAAGTAGTGTCTATGCTTTCCCTCCAACTCCAAATACCTGAAACTTGAGGGTTTTCATCAGATATTGAGACAGAATATGCATTGAGGACACTAATTTTATCAAAATGCAACCCTAAATGAGTCCAATTTGTGGACTAACCAACACCCCCAACTTAAAGTTTTGCTTGTCCTCAAGCAAACTCGAGTTCGGTTGTTCAAAAAGGGTGTCTCAAATAGTGTTATACAAGAATCAATCATAAATGTACACAACAAGACTTCACTTACTATGCAAGGATCAAATGTGTACTCAAAGTTTCAAGTTGTGACATACCATTATCAAAGAATCTCGAGCTCACAATACTTCCTTCAAATGGAAGTTCAAGCTGAACTATAGTTTTCAAATTCCCTCACACAAAGAATGATTCCATATTCACACAATGGTTCATAGTTTAAAGCTTCGGAATTAGATGCAACGCTCACACTCACAAAGAAGAACACAATTCATAATTTCACCCATAGGTTTGCCCGTATTTCCAATCAACACTTGCTTCAGCTCACTCAAGATCACAAAGGTCTTTCAAGGCTTGAAATGGGGCTGAGCGCAAAGGTATGGTGTGTTCACAACACTTCCTTTTCTTTTCATTCATCATTATCTTTAGTGCTCATAAGGCATCCTATTATTCACTCTCCATGGATTGTTTGGAAACCCCATTTCTTTTGTACTTTATTCCACAACTTTCTTTTTTCATTCTTTTCTTCTGTTTTTCTCTTTTTTTTATATATATGGAGGGGTTCCATTTTTCTCAACACCATGGGTTAAAGGAGACTTTCCTTGCACTTCTTGACCTTTCCTTTTCTTTTCACCACACCCCAACTTAGGCTTTTGGCCTAAGTTGGCTATTCAATCAACCACAAATCAAGAGGATTATAGGTAGTGGATTAAGAGAGGTCTAGTTTTCATCAAGTTTCTTCCAAAGAAAGGTAAGGCTCAAGGGTTGTTCAAAAACGGTTCATACACTCACAAGGTAGGCCACAAAAGGGGTATATGTCAAATTGGCTTACACTCTTAGAAGTTGCCTAAGATCATATCAAGAGATATCATTACTTAGTTGACCGGACCAATGGGGCAAATTCCAGGATCCATCATGCATAGTTCACAGATAAGCTCATCACACTAGGCATTGATACTATAAGTCAAACAAGACTCCAAACTTTTGCTAGTGTGCAACGATCATCACAAGAGACTCTATTTGATCATTGGCTAGTCACAACGAGATGCAAAGGGTTCACATATTGTCTATGCAACTTCATTTGGCCTCATTGTAGCCGCACATTCATGTTTGTTTGACTATAAGCACTATCCAAGTTATCGGTATTGATCAGAGCCAATACTCAAATTTGCGAATGAATAGCCACATTTAACACAGAAGGGGTGTCAAAAAAAAATTCTGAATTTCGAAAGGATCAAAATCATTTTGTAATTTTAAACATGGAGCCACAAGCTCAAACCTTCCACGAAAGCAGTATTTAACACAATTATAGCTTATAACCCAAATACATAAATGAAACACAATTCACGAATAGCACACAAAGGTGGGCCTTACCCCACCACAAATAACAACAATTTGTCCTCAAATGCAATTAACATAATATCTAGAATTTAGAATAAAGAAAGACAGAGAGGGAGGTAGAGAAAAATCTTGTCTACACAGTCACTCCATCTGTCTGGGAAAAAGTGTCCGATGTGTCAGTCTGGGCTTAAATAATATTCCCCAGAGCTACTTCAGAAGGTTCAGCAGCAACTGGCTTGCTGAAATTGTCAAAGTCATGAGCCACCAAGAAGGAATGTATAGCTGTGCAGAATCCACGTGTCCACAAAGGGCAGTGGGATCTCGGGGGATAGATATCTTGTTAGAACTAGGATTTTTACCCTCACTTCCCGTCTTGGGAGGATTCGCTTTACTGGTACCTTTCCAGAAATTTTTCGCTCTTATTTGACGGAGTGGCCTATTTCTTCCAGCTACTTTTGGTCTAGCCATATCTGCAAAACTTCGGGAGAGAGTTAGAAAATATCTCAACAAAAACATAGAAGTTAAGCTGCAGAAAAACTCCGTCGAACCAATTGGCGAAATACGCAACCGCTTAGGCGATTCGCCGAGTGCAATGCACAGAGGATACAAGGGTGCAAACAAAAGGTGAACAAGAGGTCTTTTCGCGAGACGCCAAGTGCGTTCGGCGACATCAGGCTTCTCACCAAAAGTTACAGAATCAATATCATATTTATCATTAAATTAAAGGCGAGATGGGGACGTTAGGCGAATGATCGAATGGTTCAGCCAGCTTAACCCAGCTCGCCAAATGACTCAACGTACCTATTTTCAACCCATTTTCTCAAATTCGACCCCACAACTCCCGAAATCACAATCAAAATATGCAATAGACAAATTAGGCTCAGAACCAGCGACACTTATGCATAACCCACGATTTTTCATCCACTATAGGGCACAATTTTCAGGAATCAACTATTTAACTCAGTACGGTCAATTTTATCGAATCAAAGCAAGCAAACAAAAATTCTAATCCTACCAGAGAAGTGCATCACACATTATCGAAGTAATGTCATTGCATTTGACCACAACTTTTGATAAAAGGAATTTAGGGCTCGAAAACCAACCTTAGATGCCGATTAAGATGCTACTGAGATACTAGGGGGCAACACAATCCAGATCCGAGCACAATTCAACAACCAAAATACAATAGAGATGCAAAGATATTGAAAGTAAAACTAGGTGTGAGTTTGTAAAGTTTGAAAATGAGGTAGAGCGTAGGAAATTGAAACTTTTAAACCTTTGGCTTGAAAACCCGTCCAGTTCTTGACCACCCGATGACATTAGTTGTGAGCATCGAACCATTCGGCGTCACGCTGAGCAATCACATTCTTTGCCAATTTTTATAGACTCCCCCAGTTAATTTGGGAATTCAAACGGCGATACAAATTGGGTTCGTCGAGCTGATCGGTGACTCGCCAATCATTTCTTTGGGCCTGCCGAGTTTTACAGACTCCAAACTAAAACTGGGTTGGATCAAATGGCAGTGTGAGTCAGGTCGCCTAACACTTTCGCGACTCGCCAATTGAACATTTCTCTCGCCAATATATTTCTTTCCAAATGCTTCCCACACTTAATCCTGCACAATTAACACACCATTATTTCTAAAACCAACATAAAGCAATAAAAGGGTTTTGGGTTGCCTCCCAAATAGTACCTTAGTTAATGTCGTGGCACGATGCAAGTCCACATTCAAACCTCATTATTGGGGTACCCATAGTATCACTAGGCAAACCCCCTTGCTATCTCGGATTGAGGTGAGACGAGATATGACCTATTTGGGTCTCTAACTACTTGATCAAAACTGAATGGGAGGTGACGGTCTGGCTAAGGGCGGACACATCTTCTTTCATGCCTTTTAACATTTTGTCTGACCCTTCAACTTTGTTGAGAATGCGTGAGAGCATATCCTCAGACCTACTACCTTCCGAGTCCTTGGGCTTTTGGCGCTCTTGGGGAGGCACATATCTATCCTTCTCCCCATCCTTCCAATTCGGATTACGGCCCCTCCATTCATGATCTCGATCCTTCCAGCCTTCGTCTCTAGCCCAACCTTGGTTACCACCCTACCTTGGGTAGTTTGAATGATTTCCACCACCTTGGTTGGCTAGAAAATTTACCTTCTCGTTATACAAGGCTTCAAACTTTATATCCTCAAGATTGCACACCCGACCCCGATGAAATTAACACCACGGGCACCAGCCCCCACGACACTTTTGGATAAAATGTCAAGCTATGTCATGATCTTGGCCATGTTTAGGTTTCTCTCATGATCTTTTTGAATCTGCTCCTTAGATAGCTTGAAGGTGAGAGGAGAGACTTGTTCCTCGCAAGTGTACCACGCTCTGTTGATGGTTTTCATGCCATCTAGAAGTTGGGCTGCTACTATATATGGCTGCTGCATTAAGCCTCCTAGCGAAAGTTGGTCAGTGACCCCTTTGTTTACCGAGTCCAAAATCCGATAAAAGTACTGAAGTAGCATATTATCAGGCAAACCATGGGTGGGCATTGAAGCATCAACTTTTTGAACCATAACCAAGTTTCATGCAGACGCTCTCCTTCCAGATGCTTAAAGCTCTGAATACTATCTCGAAGGGTCATCATTTTCGAGGGAGGGAAAAATCACACTTGAAGTGTGGTTACCAATTCCTCCCAAGAATTGATTGATTCACACGGCAACTCGGCCAGCCATTTGCACGTATCTCCCACCAATGAGAAAGGGAATAATCTTAACCGGACTGACTCCTGAGAGATTTTTTTGAATGAGAACGGTCCGCACACATCCACGAAGTTCTGAAGATACTCGTAAGCCAACCCACTGAAAAGTCCCTTTAGTTGCAAGAGTTGCAACATAGTACTCGTTATGTGGAACACTGTATTTCCCTCGGCTAGAGGTAACATATAGCTCCATTATCTCTCATGAGATGGGGGCCATTGATGGTTGACTATTGGACATCATTGAGATTTCTGATGTCATCTTGGTGGCCCACCTGGCTACCGTTACTACCGTTAACACTCATGCTTTCTGAAATATTCACACAAGCAAACAAAACAAAACTAAATATTAAGTGAGTAAACTACAACTAAGAAGAACAAAAATTCTACTAATCTAAGAATTATCAAAAAACACCACTCCCCGACAGCGACGCCATTTTGATGTTTGCATAATCAAGACACACCTTCCAATGCAAGTGTTTACGATTGTACAATAGTAAAGTAACCCAACCAAGGGTTGGGGTCGAGTCCCAAGGGTGTGGTTTTGAGAATTAATAGAAAAATAAAATTAAGTTCTAATTAGTCATAGCTAAAAATATTATAGAATAAGAACATATTAAATCTCAGGGGACACAAGAGTGTCAATTAACAATGGGGGTTTGTCACAAGTAAACAAAAATCAGCGAACATATAAGGAGTACTAATCAAGGAGAGGGGATTCTTGGGATGTGATAGGAATACGAGATAAGCTAAACTATTGGGTACATGCTTTTGATAATAAATCTGTTAAATATTTGTGACTAGGCTAGACTATAGTGGAGGTAAATTCTCTCTCGAGCAACTTACCCTGAATCAACTTAGTTTCTCTCGAATACTGAGTTGCTGCATGAAGAACAACCTCCGCCTTAGCCCACTCACTCTCTTTAGCTGAGAGTGTGGGAGAAGGACTAGGGTTCACTCTCTCGAGCTGAACCTCATATCGACCCAATCCCATTGGCCATCAATTTAGTAGTCTTACTGTTACGACCTCTCTCTCGAGCAAGCCGAAAACACAAATGTGAAAGTGTATTTGCAACTACAATTTCAATAAGTTCCACCACAACTACTTAACGAAATCACATTTAAACAACAAATAAATTTTCAACAAGCAAGACCCAACAGATAATCGAACCCATATTCACAAAATCACACCCCAAGAATTGGGGTTTTAGCTAGACATGTAAAAGAGATAGAAATTTATACCAATATGAGTTTACATTCAAATGGGTATGAAGATTTAAGTCTCAAAACAAGCCAAGAGTGAAGAATCCACAAGACCCAAGTCCAAATTCTTGGAGTTGAAATCCTTTGAATCTTCAAATTCTTCAAAACCCTCTCCAAACTTAGAACTCAAAATTCTATGTTAAAAATTCTATATTAAAAACTTGATATTAAGCTGCAACTCTCAACAAGTATTTATAGTTTTCAAAAATCTGTGCTACAACGGATCATTCGGCGTTGTTAGTTGAGATCGCCGATCAACTTGGTGATCCACCCTTTGTTAGGTTTCAATGCCATCTTTCTCTATCCTTCAGCATCATCGTGTTTTTGATCATTGGGTGACATAGTACTGCTTCGCTGAACTGCTCAGCGACACGCCGACTTCTTCTTTTCACTACCGATTTGATCCTTTCTTTCAGGGCTCAGCACACTGGAACAAAAAGTGAGTATAAGACCTTTTAGAGACTCGCCAAACGGGTTCGGCGATACTTAGATCTTCATTTCTTCGTTCTTTCAGCTGCCTTTGTTCCTTTTTGCTTAGCAGTGTCCATGCTTTTCCTCGAACTACAAATACCTGAAACTTAAGAGTTTTCATCAGATATTGAGACAAAATATGCATTTAAGGACACTAATTTTATCAAAATACAGCCCTATATGAGTCCAATTGGTTAACTCATCAAGTTCGCATGGTTTCTTTGTCGGTTATGGCTCATTTCTACAACAAGATGAATAATGAACTTGTAACACCCCATAAACTAGTAGGCTAAACTAGAGTTTAACATGAGGGTTAGAGTCGTAAACATAACTCCTAAGATACGACCTCCAAGGACCAACCATGGGTCCTTGAGGAGGACCCTAGAAAACTTCCTGGACAATGACCAGCAGAAGGGACTTACGCCCCGCTGGTCAGTCCATGCCCGTGGGTGAGGGGTCGTAGATCAAGGCGCTGAAATCAGGTCGGTTTAGCCAAAATTAGATCACCTATATAAGGATATTATATCACTAAATAATCCAATCACCTTATTATTTCTAAAAGCCAAAACTAGTCCCAAAAACTTCATTATATCCAAAGAAAATTCTCTCTCTAAAACTTCAAGTAAGAAGAAGAAGAAGGAAGTTGGAGCTAGGGTTAAAGGACCAAGTTTTTCTTCTCAAATTAATTGAGTTTCATTTCTAAGGTATGGTATCTCTTCATCCATGGATAGAATTCAATCATGGAGCCTCTTCAAAACCCCAATTTCAAATATAGAAATCCCCAAAAAATCTAGAGTTTGATTCCAATGTCATGGGTTCCTTTATAAAATATTTCTAATGTTTGAATTACATTATATTATGATTTAGTTGATGATTTATTGTGGTTTCTATGTTGAAATCCCCAAGAACCCATGAAATCCCCATAATTCCCAATTATGATCTTGTGATGTGGTTTTATGGATGAAAGAAGGATATTACGATATTGTGCTTGTAGTAATTGAGTTACTTATATTATGTTAATACCCATGTCTAATGTAGTGAATTCTAGATGTTTTGATTCAATATAAGCTTTGATCCTTGAAAGGGAAAATTATGATATTATGCATGTTTATGAAGTCTTTGTATAAGCTTTAGGAACACTTTGAGAGTGAAGTGAATATGATTTTGATCTAGTTGTTGTGTTATTGAAAGGTTATTCTCATGTACACACTTATGTATGATTATGATATGATGTGAAAGGTTTTCTCACAATATGATGATTCTAAGGTTGAAAGCCTTTCTTACCTATATAATGTATATGAAGACATGGACGGTGAAAGGTTATTCTCACGCATGATCTATGAGCTATTTTATGAATTATGTTGGATTGCGTCTCAAGACATTCTTCCATGAATATGAACTTAAGTCAAGACTTAGTATGAACTCCATGGATTAATTCTTCGCACTGAGTGGATATTGATATGAGATGGGAGCCCTCACCATAGTTGAGGCCGGGTTTCTAGAAGAAATCTCTTGAGATGGATGCCCTCACGATAGTAGAGGTCGAGTATCTAGTAACAATCTGTTTATCTCATTAACTATGTGCACCCATGGGTTACTTAGCTAATGGATCCACCTAAGCTAAGAGTATGGTTCTACCTTAGGTAAGTAGGACAACCCTTTTTGGTGTGGGTAACACCGGATTCCATGTTGAGCTCACATGGTCTATGTCGGTTAAGGCTTATTCACACTATGACAACAACAATACGAACAAGAATATGAATTATTAAATATGATTACTCAAGAAGCTTTACTTAGCATGGTTGAGATTTATGGGGTCTTATTCATGCGTTGCACAAGTATGCTTTGAGGGTATTTATGATATGTTCCTCTTATGTTATGATGATCTATATGTTGACTATGCTTATGACTTATGCTTTTCCACTATCTTCATGATGATGTTAAAACTTGGTAAATTGCATGCATTCAACTAAAATGCCCTTTTTAGCATGGTTTGAATGTTTTTATGCATGACTATCATACTTAGTGCATTTTTGTACTAACGCCTACTTTTCCTACATTTTCCCATGTGTAGGGTCTGGATTTCAAGGTGATCATCATTGTGGCTAAATGGTTTGATTTGCTTATTCTCCTAGCTTGTTAGTGAGTCCTCATGATTCGAGGATCTTGTAGTTCCTTTCCAGACTATGTTGTATGGGTTGTGTCCATATTTTTCATTCAAATATTATAATAGATGGCTATGTTGAGACTTAGAGTCTAAACTTCCGCTTTTCTTTTATGAAAATTTTAGACTAGAAATGCATTTTTACTCTTATTGTCCTATTGCTTCTGTTATGATATGCTAAGTGACTTACATGGAGCCTTTCGGGGTTCTATGTGCCTTATTACATCTAGGGGGTACTCTAGGTCGTGACAAACTTGGTAATCAGAGTACAAGGTTTAGAATGATTCTTGGATGATGTCTCATGATAAGCCACATCTAGTAGAGTCTTATTCATGAGTGTGAAGCGCGCCACACTTATGAATGAAAGGCTACGAGATGTTTAACATATCTCACTTCTTCATTACTCTCAAGTCATGCCTTAGAGTTTAACTATAAAATATTTCACCTTTTTAATCCTGCTCTTGTGTCTTCAGGATATGAATACATGAAGCGCTTATGCTAGAAGGATGGAAGAGGACAATGTGAAAAAAGAAGCTTCTCGTCAAGCTCTGATTGATCCTTTGGCTATGTCAAATGTGGAGGTTAGGTCGACTTTTCAAATGTTGGCCCAAGCTTTGGTGGCTCAGGCAAATAGAGATATTGTGACTCGTATGAATCCTAATCTGAATTTGGCGGCTTCGAGAGTGAGGGATTTTGCAAGAATGAACCCCTCGAAATTTTATGGTTCCAAAATTTAGGAGGACCCTCAAGATTTTGTCGACGAGGTCTACAAGGTACTTGCTATCATGGCAGTGTCTCCATAAGAGAATGTGGAATTGGCTGCTTGCCAACTAAAAGGGGTTGCTTAAGTATGGTATGGTCAGTGGAAGGAGGCAAGGCCGGTGGGAGCGGGTCCCGTAAAGTGGGAAATGTTTAAATTTGTGTTTTTTGATATATTCTTTCCCCTAGAGCTGAGGGAAGCAAAGATGCAAGAGTTAATTAACCTACATCAAGGAAGTATGAGTGTAAAGGAGTATGCCCTAAAGTTCACTCAAGTGTCTAAGTATGCTCCATCTATGGTTACAGATTCGAGGCCTAGGTTGAATAAGTTTGTGATGGGTATATCTGATATGGTGGTGAAAGAGTGTTGTACCATCATGCTTAGTGGTGACATGGACATCTCTCGTCTCATAGTACATGCACAACAAATTGATGAGGAGAAACTCAAGAAAAAGAACAGGGAGGTGAAAATAGTTAGGACCGGTGATGGGAACTTCTCCAATACTAGGTCTGATGGACAAGTTCAACCAAGGATTAGACAAAGGTATTCTAACCAAGGCTCATTTAGTGTTCCTCCAAGGGTCAACAAGGATAGGGTGTCTAACCCTAGACCTCAAGGAGGTAATAGTAGTGGCTCTTTTGTGAATAGTCGTATTTGTGCGAAGTGTGGAAGAAAACATGATGGTAAGTGCCTAGTTTGCACGGATGGGTGTTTTAGTTACGGGAAGAGTGGAAACAAAATGAGAGATTGCCCGATGCTCATGGTTAAATGGAGAGAAGGCAAGTAAACTCCTCCAAGTGGTTCAAACTCCAATGCCCCAAAGCAAAATCACTTTTATGCTCTTCAATCCCGAGGTAACCAAGAGAGCTCCCCGGATGCGGTGACCGGTATGTTAAAAGTCTTTCTTATTTATGTGTATGCCTTGTTAGATTTCAGTGCTACTTTGTCCTTTGTGACACCTTATGTGGCCATGAAATTTGAAATACTCCCCGAAGTGTTATTAAAACTTTTTTTGGTCTCTACCTAGGTTGGTGATTCTGTGGTAGCTAAGAGGCTATATAGAAAGTGTCCGATTTTCTTATCCCATAGAGTTGCTTTGGTGGACTTGGTAGAGTTAGACATGTTAGACTTTCATGTGATTTTGGGTATGGATTGTTCGCATGTATGTTATGCCTCTATCGATTATAGGACTCGGGTGGTTACATTTCAAATTAGCCTATCTTAGACTGGAAGGGGGGAAATTATATGCCAAGAGGTCAATTTGTCTATTTTCTTAAAGATAAGAAGATGATTTACAAAGGGTGCATTTACCATCTTGTTAGGGTGAGGGATGTTGAATTTGAAACCCCTTCTCTAGAGTTGGGTCCAGTAGAGAATGAATTCCCGGATGTTTTCCCCGATGATTTGCCCAGTATCCTCCGAGGGGGAAATAAATTTTGGTATTGACCTTGTACCAGATGCGCAACCTATATCTATTCCTCCTTATAGAATGGATCTGGCCAAGTTGAAGGAGTTGAAAGAGCAACTAAAGGATTTGCTAGATAGGGGTTTCATACGACCGAGTATCTCTCCATGGGGTGCTCCAGTGTTGTTTGTTAGAAGGAAAGATGGGTCTCTTAGAATGTGTATCGATTATCATCAATTAAATAAAGTGACCATCAAGAATAAGTATCCTTTTCCAAGGATAGATGACTTGTTTGACCAACTTCAAGGGGATATCTATTTCTCTAAGATTGATCTTCGTTCGGGTTATCACCAATTGAGAGTGAGAGGGGATGATATTCTAAAGACGGCCTTTAAGACCGGTATTATCATTATGACTTTATGGTAATGTCGTTTGGGTTGACTAAAGCTCCGGCGGTGTTTATGGACGTGATGAATAGAGTGTTTAGGCAATACCTAGACATGTTTATTATTGTGTTTATCGATGACATCTTGATCCATTCAAGGAGTGAGAATGAACATGTGGACCATTTGAGAATTGTGTTGCAGGTTCTTAAGGACCAACAACTTTTTGCAAAGTTTAGCAAGTGTGAATTTTGGTTAAGGTCTGTAGCTTTCCTTGGTCATATTATGTCATGTGAGGGTATTGAGGTAGATCTGAAAAAGACAGATTTGGTCAAGAGTTGGCCTAGACCTCTATCTCCTTCTGACATTAGAAGCTTTTTTGGTTTGGCCGGTTACTACAAAAGGTTTTTTGTGGGATTTTCCTCCATTGCTTCTCCTTTGACAGCTTTGACTCAAAAGAAGGCTATGTTTGTATGGTTGGAAGCTTGTGAGAAAAGTTTCCGAGAGTTGAAAGATAAACTTACTGCCGCGCTGGTGTTGACTTTACCGAAAGGTACAAATGGTTTTATGGTGTATTGTGATGCCTCTATAGTTGGGTCGGGATGTGTGCTTATGCAAAATGATAAGGTGATTGCCTATGCTTTAAGGCAACTTAAAGTCCATGAGAAGAATTATCCTGCTCATGATCTTGAATTAGCAGCGGTTGTGTTTGCCTTAAAAATATGGATGAATTAATTGTATGGGGTCCATGTAAATGTTTTCACCGATCATAAGAGTCTTTAATATGTGTTTAGTAACAAGGACATGAATCTTCGCCAAAGAAAGTGATTAGAGTTATAGAAGGATTATGATATGAGTATCCTTTATAACCCCGACAAGGTTAATGTGGTAGCGAATGATCTTAGTAGGTTTTCGATGGGTAGTGTAGCTCATGTAGAGGATGAAAAGAAAGAGGTGGTTCGTGATGTGCATAGGTTGGCCCAACTAGGTGTTCAACTGGTGGATTCCTCCAAAGGTGGTGTCATGGTCCATAATGGTTCTGAATCATCCTTTGTGATGGATATGAAGTCTAAGCAAAGTCTTGATCCTATCTTGGTAGAGTTAAAAGAGGTGGTACTTCAAAAGTCCGTTGAGGCTTTCTCCCAAGGGGGAGATGTGGTACTAAGGTATCAAGGTAGGTTATGTGTTCCAAATGTTGACGGTTTGAAAGAGCAAATTTTAGAAGAAGCCCATAGTTATCGGTATTCTCTTCTCCCGGTAGCCACCAAGATGTTATGGGATCTACGGGAAGTCTATTGGTGGAATAGGATGAAAAAGGACATCGCGGAATTTCTTGCCAAATGTCCTAATTGTCAACAAGTTAAGGCTGAGCATCAAAGGCTGGGAGACTTGTCACAAGATATTGCTATTCCTACTTTGAAGTGGGAAGATGTGAACATGGATTTTATTGTAGGATTGCAACGTACTCGGCGGCAACATGACTCGATTTGGGTAATAGTGAACCTATGACTAAGTCTGCTCATTTTATTCTCGACAAGGTGTCCTACTCGGTGGAAGAGTATGCTAAGTTGTATGTGAGGGAGATAGTGAGGTTACATGAAGTACCCTTGTCTATCATTTCGGATCAAGGTCCCCAATTTACTTCATAGTTTTGGAAATCTTTCAAAAAATGCTATGTACCAAGGTGAAGCTTAGCACAACTTTTCACCCACAAACGAATGGTCAATTGGAACACACCATTCAGACTTTGGAGGACATGTTGAGGGAATGTGTGATAGATATTAAAGGCAATTAGGAAGACCATATGTCGTTAGTTGAATTTGATTATAATAACAGTTATCATTCAAGTATCGACATGGCTCCCTTTGAGGCCCTCTATGGTAGGAGATGTAGGTCTACCATAGTATGGTTTAAGTAGGGGAAATTTCTCTCCTAGGCCCAGAATTGGTGCATTAGGCCATTGAGAAGATTCAAATTATTAGAGAGAGGTTGAGGACAACCCAAAGTTGGCAAAAGTCCAATGCCGATGTTAGAAGGAGAGATCTTGAATTCGATTGAGTTTATTTGAAAATCTCGCCGATGAAGGGTGTTATGAGGTTTGGAAAGAAAGGGAAACTTAGTCCTCGGTTTGTAGGTCCTTATGAGATTTTGAGGCGTGTCGGCAAGGTTGCATATGACTTTTTTTGCCAAATGAGTTGGCATTGGTGCATCCGGTGCTCCATGTCTCAATGTTGAAGAAATGTATTGGGGATCCATCAACCATAGTTCCCTTAGAGGGTTTAGAGATTAAGGAGAATCTTGCTCAAAAGGTTGAGAAACAAGGAAGTTGCCTCTATGAAGGTATTGTGGAGAAATCACTTAGTTGAGGGTGTTACTTGGGAGGCCAAGGCCGATATGAAGTCCCAATATCCTCATATTTTTCCTTTCTCTCCTAGTCAAGGTTGAGTTAATAAGTTCCTCTTGAGTTTTTTTGTTTAGGAGTCATGTGCGATTTATGTGGTTTTCTATGATTTCCTTATGTTATGCATGTTCTTAAAACAATCATGTTTAGTAAGAAAATGAATTTTTATGATTGATTTTCCTCTTGTTGTTGTTCATTGAGTAAGAGTTACCTATTTGACTTCATGAGATGAATTGATGAACATGCCTTATATGTATATGCTTTTCTTGAGTAAGTGGCCTAATGGTTTAATGAAACTTTTTTGAACATGCTTTTAGTTTGGAGAAGGCAGTTCCTTCTATGAATATGAGAAATGATGAAATTTCATGCATAATGGGTTGTTAGATATAGTTCCTTCTTCCTTGTGATGCATTGTTTATGTTTGAGTAGGAGTTGATGCTTCCTCCTTTGAATTGTGCATTACTTTGATGTTTCATGCATGATGGGCTGATAGTCTTGAGTCTTTACTTCCGTAAGGTATCTATATCGTCATTCGAGGACGAATGTTCCCAAGGGGGAGATATTGTAACACCCCAAAAAGTAGTAGGCTAAACTAGAGCTTAACATGAGGGTTATAGTCATAAACGTAACTCCCCGTACTTAAAAATAACGGGTTTTATGTTGGAATGTCATGGTACGACCTCCAAGGACCAACCATGGGTCCTTGAGGAGGACCCTAGAAAACTTCCTGGACAATGACCAGCAGAAGGGACTTACGCCCCGTTGGTTAGTCCATGCCCGTGGGTGAGGGGTCGTAGGTCAAGGCGTTGAAATCAGGCTCTTTGAACCCAACCCACGCTTCACCAACACGGGTCGTGGGTCCAATTATGGTCCGTCGGTGAGGATTCGTGGATCAGGGTCCCAAAAACCAAGTCCCAGTCACCCAACCATGGTTTACATCAGACCATGGCCCGTGGACGTGGTTCTGTGGTTTGTGACCTGGGGACTATTTTGAGGAGTTAGTTAGGGGCACTTTGGGGTTTTCCAATTTTAATTAATACTAAGTGAGGTCGTTTTAGCCTAAATTAGATCACCTATATAAGAATTTTATATCACTAAATTAAGTCAATTACCTCATTATTTCTAAAACCCAAAACTAGTCCCAAAAACTTCATCCGCCCCAAAGAAAATTCTCTCTCTAAAACTTCAAGGAAGAAGAAGAATGAAGTTGGAGGTAGCGTTCAAGGAGCAAGGTTTTCTTCTCAAATTCATTGACTTTCATTGCTAAGGTATGGTATCTCTTCATCCATGGAGCCTCTTCAAAACCCCAATTTCAAAGATAGAAATCCCCAAAAAGGCTAGGGTTTGATTCCAATGTCATTGGTTCCTTTCAAAAATGGTTCTAATGTTTGAATTACTTTATATTATGATTTAATTGATGAACCCATGAAATCCCCCATATTTCCCAATTATGAGCTTGTGATATGGGTTTGTGGATGAAAGAAGGATATTATGAGATTATGCTTGTAGTAATTGAGTTACTTGAATTATGTTAATATTCATGTCTAATGTAGCGAATTCTATATGTGTTTATTCAAATGAGCTTTGATACTTGGAAGGGAAAATTATTATATTATGCATGTTTATGAAGTCTTTGTATATGCTTTACCAACACTATGAGAGTGAAGTGAATATGATTATGATCTAGTTGTTGTGTTATTGAAAGGTTGTTCTCATGTACACACTTTTGTATGATTATGATATGATGTGAAACGTTTTCTCACAATATGATGATTCTAGGGTTGAAAGGCTTTCTTACCTATAGAATCTATATGAATACATGGACAGTGAAAGGTTATTCTCATGCATGATCTGTGAGTTATCTTATGAATTATGTTGGATTGAGTGTCAAGAAATTCTTCCATGAATATGAACTTAAGTCAAGACTTAGTATGAACTATGAGGGATTAATGCTTAGCAACGAGTGGATATTGATATGATATAGGAGCCCCTACGATAGTTGTGGCTGGGTTTCTAGAAGCAATCTATTGAGATAGACGCCCTCACGATAGTAGAGGCCAGCTATCTAGTAACAATCTCATTTTCCCATAAACTACGTACCCTGTAGGTTACTTAGCTAATGGATCTACCTAAGCTAAGAGTAGGGTTCTACCTTAGGCAAGTAGGACAACCCTTTTCGGTGTGGGTAACACCGGATTCCATGTTAAGCTCACATGGTCTATGTCGGTTAAGGCTTATTCCCACTATGATAACAACAATATGAACAAGAGTATGAATTATGAACCATGGTTACTCAAGAAGCTTTACTTAGCATAGGTGAGATTTCTAGGATCTTATTCATGCATTGCACAAGTATTCTTTGAAGCTATTTATGATATGTTCCTCTTATGTTATGATGATTTATATGTTCACTATGTTTATGACTTGTGCTGTTCCACTATCATCATGATGATGTTCAAACTTATTAAATTGCATGCATTCAACTAAAATGCCCCTGTTAGCATGTTTTCAATGTTTTTATGCATGGCTATCATACTTGGTGCATTTTTATATTAACACCTACTTTTCCTACATTTTCCCTAAGTGTAGGGTCCGGTTCTCAAGGTGATCATCGTGTGGCTAAAAGCTTGGATTTGCTTATTCTCCTAGCTTGTTGGTGATTCATCTTGATTCGATGACAGATGTTATATCATTGTAGCTCCTTTCTCGTATTTCCTTTTCAATGTATGTTGTATGGGTTGTGTCCCTTTTTTCATTCGAATATTTTAATATATGGCTATGTTGAGACTTAGAGTCTAGACTACCGCTTTTCTTTTTTGAAAATTTTAGACTTGGAATGTGTTTTTACTTCTATTTCTTATGTTATGATATGCTAAGTGGCTTATATGGAGCCTTACGAGGTTCTATGTGCCTTGTTACATCTAGGGGTACCCCTGGGTCATGAAAGAACTAATGTTACTTCAATAAGTATCGCACATGAAATTAAAGGTTTTAATGATGATGTTAGCTTGCATTGACCATGGTTTTATGAATTATATTTTCTTACCCTTTTATATCATGTTTTAACTCTGTCAATTGCATGGCATGAAATGAAATGTCCCTTTAAGCATGTTTTAAATGTTTTTATGTATAACTATCACACTTGGTACATTGTTTTGTACTAACGCATACTCCTACAAATATTTTCCCCAAATGTAGAGTCCAATAGACAACGTTCCAGTTTTGTTGCTAGGGCTTGGATTTGATTGATTCCCGAGCTTTGTGAGTCCTCATAGTTTGAGGATGGATTTCCATTGTTTAGTCTTTTTCATGTATTTCTCTTTTGGACATGATGTATGGGCTAGGCCCAATTTCATTCTATTGTACTAGATTGCTATGATGAGACAAGTGTTTCAGACTTCCACTTTTCTTTTATAAAAACTATTGGACTTGGTCTATTGTTTTACTTCTGTTGTTATATTTCTTATGTTATGAAAGCTAAGTGGCTTGTATGGGTCCTTCAGGGACTTATATGCTTTGTTACATCTAGGGTGTACCCTTTGGTCGTGACATTCACTCTCCAAAAGAATGTAACTGAAGACAAATAATGAGGTATGTGGTATCTGAAGACAAATAATGTATCAACTTCTGATCAATCCAAGTTAAAAAACACCATGTCCTCTCCAAAAGAGTGTAACGGGCCTCATATCGAGTGAATTTCTTGATCAAGTAGTAGATGGCTCACTTCTTCTTCCCAGTTTCATCATGTTGACCGAGCACACATCCAAATGCATTATCCGAGACAGATAAACACAGTGACAATGTAATTCCTTCTTATGGAGGAACCAACACTAGTGGATTGGAAAAGTAATTCTTGATTACATCAAAAGCAGTTTGATATTCCTCGGTCCACTTGGTTAGCGCATCTTTTTTCAACAGCATAAAGATGGGTTCACTCACCACAATGGATAGAGCTATGAACTGGCTAACGTAGTTCAATCTTCCCAGGAAACTCATCACCTTTTGCTTAGTCTTCGGATGAGGTAACTCTTGAATCGATTTGATCTTTGAAGGATCAAGTTCAATGACAGCTGGCACTTCGAAAGCACATTTAAAGGAATTTATCTTCAAATTATACCGACGCAGGCGATCAAAGAAATTCCTCAAGTGGTTCAAGTGATCCGAACTCTAGCATGATTTTATGATGACATCATCCTCATAAACCTAATTTTTTTTGTGAATCATATCATGAAAATAAGTTGTCATAGCCCACATGTAAGTAGCACCGGTATTTTTGACACCAAAGGGCATCACCCGGTAATGATACACACCGCATGATGAAAACTTTCTCTTCTGGATCTTCTTCATTCATCAAGATCTGGTGATAACCCACATAACAATCCACAAGTGATTGCATCTCATGTTAGCACAATTATCAATGAGAATGTGAATATTTGGCAGTGGAAAATTATCCTTTTGATTTTCCGTCCTTCTTATCTACTGGAACAATGTTTGCTAGCCAAGTCGGATATTGCGTTACTTTCATGACTTTGAACTCGATTTTCTTGATACTCCTCCTTGATTTTGAAAGTTAGCTCTAGCTTGAACTTTCGAGTTTTCTGCTTTATTAGGCTGAAATCTTGACTGATCGGCAAATTATGAGAAACCATATTTGTGCTTAGCCCTGACATGTCCTTATAAGACCAGGCAAATACGCCGATGTATTCTCTAAGTAAATGAACCATGTCCCTTCTTTGAGATTTAGTCAGATGGACACTGATTCTCACTTCTTTGTCACATTCTTTATCTCCCAGATTCACAGTCTCAGTTTCCTTTAGATTTTGCTTGTGTTGGTTCTCAAATTGTCTAAACTCCTCGGCAATATGCTCGAGTATCACAATCTCTTCTTTATAGTCCTCGCATTCATCATCATCTACCTCATTTTGTTCGTTCAGATCATGACATGACATGATATAGGCATGTTTTAAATTGCAATTATTGAAATCATAAACAAACAAAGTTAGATAAGTAATATATAAACAGATAAGTAAATAAAATTATTTTTTGATAAGAGAGGCTTTTTATTTAAATTGAAAATGAGCACAAACATTGGTCATGACCAAGGGCCATTTAGCCTTCTTAAAACATCACGGGGGAATTTAAAACTTAAACAAGTGAAATTGCATAAAGGATGGGTCTCGGGCCTCTTCTAGACTACCACTAATTTTTTAAAGAAAACATAAAAACATGTCGTTCTACCATGACGAGCGGGGAATCATAAGTGATGTGGAGGTCCAATTTGGCACTTGCTCCTCCGTCTCAACATCATGGATGCCTGATGTCCTAGTCTCTTCCTCGAAGATTGCATCAACTTTCTTGAAAAGGTCCCAGATTCCTTCCCCAAGACCACCATCATTGACATACTCTCGCACTAGAAATGACTTGTACAAGTGAGGTATTGGCCTGGCCAACATCCGATTAGCATTCTTGATCATGACTTTTGCCTCATCATCTTCTATGGAGACATATCCCAAACCAAACTTTGACCCTCTAACGGGAATCTAGATAGGCTCGCCTTCACCGAAAATACTTCCCCAATCCGAAACCTGGTTCCAAACCACTTCTAAGCATGACAGTGGCAATCATCTTATAAACAAAAGGCATAAGGAATTATCGAGCCAAGTCATCACCGGTGGCATTCACTAGCTCCACCGTGTAGAATTCGCAACCTTTGGAGACCTCATCAACAATCGTCGTATTCCCATTGGAATGGCTTCCCTCACCATGAATGACCAATTCTTCGTCCTTCCATACAAATTTCATCAGTTGATGGATGGTATAAGGCACAGCCCCGGCTTTATGGATCCATGGTCTTCCCAAGATCAAGTTGTAACTAGTATTGATATCCATTACATGACATTCAACACTAAACTCTATGGGGCCCACTTGAATCCCCAAATTCACCGTTCCCAAGGTATATATTTGCCCTCCGTCTAAAGACATTACGAGGACTTGGTTCTAGTGAACCTTTCCCAATTCAAAGTTTAACTATTTGAGAGTTGAGAGTGGACAGATATTGAGACCAGACCCATCTTTCATCAAGACATGATTTATAATCTTGTCCCAACATTTAATGGTGACATGTAGAGCTTTTTTGTGAATTGCGCCTTCGAAGGGTAACTCTTTTTCACAAAAACTGATATGGTGCCCTCGAATCACTTGGCTTATCATAGCCGCTAGATTATCACTGTTTGTACCCATGGACACATAAGTGTCATCTAAAGTCTTTATTAGGGATTCCTTATGCAGTTGTGAAAACATCAATAAGGCCCACAGAGATATTTGAGCCAGTGTCTGCTCCAGATGTTTCATAATTGTTTCATAATTAGATAGGCTTTTGACTGCATCTTCCACAGAAACTCTTTCGCCTCTTCCTCACTAATTGGCCTTTTTGATTGGTCCTTTTTGTTCCATCCCTTGTCTTGGTCTTCCAGCATGTAACATCTGCCAGATCTGCTCATGCCCTAGGTGGCAGAGGATTTGATCACAAACCTCTCTTGAGTGGGGACTTCTCTTAGCATAAATTTCTCGGGTGTCATAACCACAAATTTGTTTTTCTTTTTTATACAGAATGATGCTACAACTTTTTAAGATCATCAGGATCATCTGAAACTATTGCCTTTGTCACGCACCACTCATCATTCATCTCTATCATATTGATAGTGGCACTTCCATGGTTCGACAAAGGATTACGGTTAACATTGGGTGCGGCGGTTTGGAGAGTGACCACTTTCTGACCGATCAAGTCCTGGATCTTATGCTTTAAATTAATACAGTCCTCAGTATCATGCCTACCATTATTGGAATGATGCGCACACCTATGATCGGCTCGATAGAATCTAGAGCTAGTATCGACTGCTTAAGCTCAACCGGATGCAAAATACCTACCGCAGTCAATCACTTAAACAGTTTTGTCTGACTTTCAATGAGAGAAGTAAAATTTTGATCAGGTTTCTTCTCAAAACATGGACGCGGGGGATCATAACTACCTTGCTAGGGAGGAGGCACTTGGTGATAATTTGGAGTATTTTTGCAGGGAGGTGGTTGATACTATTATGGGTATGAATGGGTTGGATAATTTTGTTGTGGATCTTGGTAGTTTGGTTGGGTATTTTGGTAATATGGAGGTGGGTTTTGATAAACTGGAGGACAAGCTTGGTAATTTGATTGGACGTTTCCATAGTTAGGTGATGGAACTTGATAGGTCGGGGGGCATTTAGGTATTGTGGTGGTGGGGTTTGGTAAACTGGAGGCGAAGTTTGGTAAATGGGAGGTGCAGTTTGTAAACTTGGAGAGGTATTTTGGTAATTTAGAGGAGGGGAATTTTGGTAATTTGGAAGAGGGGTTTCATAATCAGTTTGGTCATAAAAAATTATGTACAAATTCTGTGAAGTTCGGGAATGACCTTTGTACAGTGAAGATTTTCTAGAGTATTTCTTTCCCTTATATGCATAGGAAATAGAACACATCTTCTCAATTCTTCTTTAACAATCCTAAAGATCCGGTAGTAACTCATCCTCGATAGTCTCACCAGCCTTGACTATCTCTGCAAATTTCACTCCAATGAGGATCATTATCATGTCATAGTATTCTGGATCTTTAATAAGAAGAAACACTTCAACAATTTATTTTTCCGACATAGGCGATAGGACTCTAGCGGCCTCTTTCCTTAATCTATACGCATACTCGCGGTAGCTCTCAATCGACTTTTTTCTGATCTTCTCTAAAGTGTATTAGTCAAAAATTATCTCTATGTTGTACGCAAATCGTTTGATAAAATCCTTGGCAAGCGCATTCCAACTGAACCATTGTTTTATTTCTCGGGAAGTAAACCATTCCAATGCTTCCCCACTTAAGCTTCAGTAAAAGCGCTCCATTAAAAAGGCTTCATTTTTACCAATTCAAACGAGTTGATCACATAGGCTCTCAAATGAGCCAGCGGATTACCAGTTCCACCGAAAGCATCGAACTTTGGCCCCTTGAACCCTTCCAAAAGGTCCAAGTCTGGGTAGATGCATAAATCTTCATAATTCAACCCAGAAAATTCAGGAGTATAATACAACTCCTTTATGGCTTTCCTAATATCTTCCTTTATACTCTTCTTGGAAAATTCTTTTTTATCCCTCCAGTTCTCTCTCCTATTCCTCGTAATGATCAAGTTTGGAACAATAAACATAAGGTTCATTATGGATTGGGATTTGGAAGGTAGTTTTTGGAGGCAAGGGTTGAAATATGGGAGGATTTTTGGTATTTTGAGGGGCTTGGTATATTTGGTGAAGTGTTTGAGGGTTAGTATTTAGGTTTTGCGGATGGGGAAAAGTCTGAGGATTATTTATATTCTTATTTTGAGGGGGAGGGAAGGTTTGAGGGTTGGTACTTTGAGGAGGAGGTGGTTCTTGATAAGAAGTAGAGGCATGATGAGGATTTAGGGTAGTTAAATCAATGACATAGGGATTTTGGACATGGTTAGAAGGTGGGCTCTGGACATGTTTCCCATTTGGATTCGGAAATGAAAAAAAGAGTGGAGGCCTTCCCTTGCCAGGAGTGTTGGCAGCAAAAGTTGGATTTGGAAAATCTTGCTTTCTTTGCATCTCAACCTTTAGATCGGCAATCTACTGCATTAGTTGCATAATTAACTTATTCTATTCAGTGGTAGAAGGCTGACCTACCGCAACTTCAGTCAGACCATTCTCTTTAAGGTTATCACCCATTGTTGCTTTTCCTTTTAGTGAATTTCGATCAGGGAAGGAATCCCTGGGAGCTTTGGATCTTGTAAATTAAGGATGCTTAGCCAGCTTATCAACACAAATCAGTTCTAAGTACCTGTAAAAGAAAAACAACTCAAAGGCATATTTGTTAGTTTCATTTCATGATACATGATGCAAAATATCACAAAGAAGGCATATAAATATATAAGAGTCACTTTGTTTGAGGACATGTTAACCCATGAGTAGCATGATCTCATTTAAATAAGCAGAAATTTGCTCATTTGATTTCAAGACTAGTGAATCAGGAAGGTTGACTTGCATTGAGCTAAGGTTTTTTTGTTGCATCTTTCGGCACCTGTCAACTGAACTCAATATTTCCTTCTAGAATAAAGGGGAAAAGAAAATCTTAAGAAGATAAGGGTCGGGCCTTGAAAAGTTGCCTACGTATCTCCAAAGGAGAACTTAAGCCCTACGTAATTCGAATACAAGGATGATTTTGATTTTGACTCATTAATTACTTGACTACAACGAAACTGAAAAACGTACAATAAAACTCTTAAAACATAAACAGTGCCTTTCTCAAAGCTTCTTCTTCTGAAAAGCTAAAGTTCACTTTTGTCTGACCCTTCATAGATAACGAAGAAGGTACTTGATCCAGAGTTTTCCTTGATTTACCAACCATTTTACATTGTGAGGAAATGTGAAATATTTATCAATGTCGTGATCATTAGTGTTATGATAAGGGCAAGTTTCAACACTCTCATGTCTAGAGGCAACTGACGTACTTCCTTTCTCCTCGGTGGGGAAAAAATGCCACCTAAACCAACTTATGGTAGATATTCAGATATTGATCTACGAATGTAACACCCCAAAAATCGAATGACCTAAGCTAGAGTCTAACATGTAGTCTAGTGTCCTAAATAGGGTTAACTTGAAGATAAGAGTCGTAAAATGACCTCCCTAAGTTAGTACTAGTGTTTTAGGACCCACACGTCAAGGCATGACCTCCAAGGACCCCCCAAGAGTCTTTGAGGAGGACCCAGGTGAAGGCCCAAAAGGTTTTCAAATGACAACACCACCTACGAATGGGCACCCACGATCCGTGGGTGGACCCACGATCCATGGGTGGATCCACGCCCCATAGGTGGGGTTCGTGGGTCGAGACTTAGTCTCCCCATTCTTGCCTTGGTCCTCCCTCTCTCTAATGTGAACGACGCTTCACCAGCACGTGGCGTCACCCCACCTATTGTCCGTCGGTGAGGGAGTCGTAGGTCACACCTGGGGGAAACCAACTCGGCCAACTAAGGGGTAAATTGGTCAAATCCTAATTAAGTAATTAGAGTTAGGGGACGGGGTTTTTTGGTTTTATAATATATATTTAAGGCTTTTAAGGCTAGTAACTACCCTTTAGCCCCTCATAACTCACAACACTCAAACTTAACCAACTTCCCTCTCAAAATATTCTCTCTCTAAGACTCCATTGAAGAGCAAGGTCAAGGTCAAGCTAGGGATTGAAGAACAAGCCTTTCTTCTCCAATTTCTTATGGAATTCAACCTAAGGTATGGATTCTTTTCATTCTTGGGTAGCTATCCCCCAAGAAGTCCCTTCAAAGTATGTTTTTTAAAAGTTTCAAAACCTAGGGTTTTCATCTAGTCTTGGGTCTTCTTCCAAAACAATTTCAATTGTTTAATTATGGTTTTTTATGATTAATAATGATGATTTATGGTTTGATTAATGGAGTATTGTTGGGTTTTGAGGAAAATCTCCCTTGGACCCATGATTTCCCCTTCTTACCAAATTGTGAACTAAGGTGTGACTTGATTGATCATGAAAGCTTGATAATTGATTATATTTATGTTTATTAAGTTGTTGAATCATGTAATCCCCTATCTAGTGTTGTAATTGTAGAAGTTAGGGTGGATCTTGATTCCTAGGCTTGAAGGGCAATAACTAGGTTTGTGTATGTTGATGAAGATTGCATATGAACTCATGATTCACTTAGATAGTGGTGATCTTATGACTATTGTGTAATTTTGATATTAATGGAAGATATTTCTTCACTATACCCTTTACAGTTGATTATGCATGAAGTATGTATATATATTTATGAATAAGCTTGTTGTGTTGATTGGAAGGCCATCCTCATGAAAACACTATGAATATGATGTGAAAGGGTTACTCACATGTTGATGATTCTAAGGTTGAAAGGACATTCTCACCTAATGAATCTATGAGCTAGTATGATGTATGTTTGTTTGAGTGCCTAGTGCATTCTTTCATGGATTTGAGCCTAAGTAAAGACTTAATATGACTTTTAAAGGGAATTATCCTTAGCAATGAGTGGATACGAAAATGAGATGGAAGCTTTTACGTTAGAAAGTCCGGCTTCCCAATGTATGTTGTCTCAAACCTTTTACATTAGAAAATTCGGGTTTCTAGTAGGAATCTCTTTATCTCATAACTATGTGCCCACATAGGTATTTAGATAGTGGATTCACCTAAAAGCTATTATGTGAGTTCTACCTTCGGCAAGTAGGACATCTCTTTTTAGCGTGGGAGTAAGACACTGGATTCCATGTAGCTCACATGGTCTATGTCGGTTAATGTTATTTTCCCTATATGATATGAATACGAACTATCAGAAGAACATAGACTTTAATTATGACTTCTTAAGAGGCACTACTTAATATGAGTGGGGGTGTGAGACTTCACTTATGCTTTGCACAAGTAGACCTTAAGGGGGGTTATGGTGAGGTTCTCTTATGTTATGAAGACTTATGAATTATGTATGAATGGTATGTATGAATGTTAAGGTTGACTTCACTTGTTACAAGTTATGAACATGAATGACTCTTTACTTATGTATGTTGGATATGATTAAGGTAAAGTAAGATATGTATGTTGTTGGTTGCCTAAATGCGATACTTAGCCTTTGGTAGGGTTATGGGATCTTTTCTTTGCATTGCACTAGTAAGGCTTTGGATTTCTTATATGTTGGTTTGACTTATGTTGCTTCATAAATGTGCATTATGGTTTTCAAACTTGATAAAGGCATGATTTCAACTAAATGTTCATTTCATGCATGTTTTATGGATTTTGTGCATGGCTTCCATACTTAGTACATTATTTGTGCTGACCCATTTTTCAACATTCTATGAGCGTAGGTTCCGGTCGTTGAGACGTATTACATCCTTCAAGTGAAGCTTGGGTTGACTATTCCCTAGGCTTGGTGAGTCCTCAAGTTTAAGGACAAGATGCTATCATTTCTTAGCTTTTATATACTTTCAACTTTTGAGACTTTATTGATGTAAAGGGCTTTTGACCCTATTTGTACTCTCTATAGTATTAGATGGTGATTGAGACACGTCTAGATTCTTATTTTCATTTATGAAAAAGAAGTTGACTTCGATTGTAAAAGTTTTAAATTTTCCGCATTATTCTATATCTTTATGCTATGTTTATGCTAAGGGCTTGTATGAGATCCCTTCGGGGTCAAGTATGCCGTGTTGCTCCAAGGGGGTAACCCCGGGTCGTGACAAACTTGGTATCAGAGCATAAGGTTTTGGGATAATAATTAAGTTGATGTCTCATGAACCACGTCTAGTAGAGTCTTGTTCATGAGTGTAAAGCGCATCACTCTTATGAATGAGAGGCTATAAGATGTTTAGGAACTTTCACTTCTTTCATTACTGTTTAGTCCTGCCTTAGAGTTTTAGCTCTATGAAGTCCTTTTCCTAACCTTTTTCTTGTGCATATATGATATGACTACAAGAAGAGAAACAACAAGAAGAGTGGAAGAGGAGATTGATAATGAGGGAGTTCCTCCCCGAGGTCCTCAAGGCCCTAAAGAGCCTCAAGCTCCTCAAGCTCCTAATGATGAGGGGGCTATGACAAATGTGGAAATAAGGTCGGCTCTTCAAACATTGACTCATGCTATAACAACTCAAGTCACTAGGGATGCTTGAGCTCGTGTGAATCCTAATGCAAGTATAACCTTTTCAAGAATTAGGGATTTCACAAAACTGAATCCCCCTACATTCTATGGCTCTAAAGTAGATGAAGACCCACAAGATTTTATAGAAGAAGTGTTTAAGTTGGTTGATGCTCAGGGGGTATCGTCTCAAGAGAAGGCGGAACTAGCCGCCTAACAATTAAAAGACATAGCTCAAGTATGTTATGAGCAATGGAAGGAAGAGAGACACATAAGAGCGGGTCCGTTGATTGCGGATCGTTCAAGTCGGTCTTTCTTGATAGGTTTTTCCCCCTAGAGTTGAGGGAGCGAAATATGCAAGAATTCATCAACCTTCGCCAAGGAGCTATGAGTGTGAAGGAATATAGCCTTAAGTTCACCCAATTGTCTAAGCATGCTCCAATCTTAGTGGCAGACTCTAGGGCCAAGATGAACAAATTTGTAATGGAGATATCCGACTTGGTGGTCAATGATGTCGTTCGGCAATGCTCATCCCAAGCATGAATATTTCACATCTTATGGTTCATGCCGAACAAATTGAGGAACAAAAGCTCAAGCAAGTGAATAGAAAAGTGAAAAGGGCAAGGACCGATGATGGATATTCTTCCAAGGGGAAATTTAAGGTTCAAGGTAAACCAAGGTTTAAGAGAAGGTTCTCCAACCAAGTCTCTTCTAGTGATCCAAAATTTAACAAATATAGGGTGTCTAACCCTAAGACACAAGGAGGTAATGGTGGTGGTTCTTATGTTGATAGGACAAATTGTGTAAAATATGGTAAGAAGTGCCTAGTTGGCCTGGATGGTTGCTATAGTTGTGGGAAGAGCGGTCATATAATGAGATATTATCCCATGCTGAAGGTTCAAGGGAGAGAGGGCAGCAAGTCCCTCTAAGTGGCTCGAATTTCGATGGTCCCAAGAAGAATCGCTTCTATGCTCTTCAATCCCGAGGTAAACAAGAGAGTTCCTCGGATGTGGTAATGGGTACGTTGCAAGTTTTTTCCATTGATGTTTATGCATTATTAGACCCCGGTGCCACTTTATCATTTGTTACACCTTTAGTGCCTATGAAATTTGAAGTACTCCCCGAAACCCTAATAGAGCCTTTTTCGGTTTCTACCCCAGTGGGTGACTCGGTTGTAGCTAAAAGAATTTATAGGAGTTGTCCTATTTCATTGTCTCATAAAGTCACTTTAGTTGATTTAGTAGAATTAGACATGTTGGACTTTGATGTCATCTTGGGGATAGATTGGTTGCATGCATGTTTTGTGTCCATTGATTGTAGAACCCGAGTGGTTAAATTTCAATTTCCAAATGAGCCTACTTTAGAATGGAAGGGGGTAAGTTCTATCCCTAGAGGTCATTTTGTGTCATGTCTAAAAGCTAAAAAAATGATCTCAAATGGTTGCATGCATCACATTGTTAGGGTTATGGACATTGAGTTCGAGACTCGTTCTTTGGAGTTGGTCCCCGTAGTGAGTAAGTATCTGGAAGTCTTCCCTGATGACTTGCTTGGTATTCCTCCCGAACGGGGAATAGACTTTGGCATTGATCGTTTGCCGGATATACAAACCATATCCATTCCCCCTTATCGGATGGCTCTTGCCGAATTAAAGGAATTGAAGGAACAACTCAAGGACTTGCTAGACAAGGGTTTTATTTAACCAAGCATATCTCTATAAGATGCTCTGGTATTTTTTGTGAAAAAGAAAGATAGGTCCCTTAGGATGTGTATTGATAACCGCCAATTGAACAAGGTCACTATAAAGAATAAATATCCACTTCCTAGGATTGACGATTTATTTGATCAACTCCAAGGGGCTACCTATTTCACAAAAATAGATCTTCATTTGAGTTACCATCAACTAAGGGTAAGGGGATGTGACATTCCCAAGACGACCTTTAGGACCCGGTACGGTCGCTATGAATTTATGGTTATGTCTTTTGGGTTAACAAATGCCCTGACGACATATCTTGATTCATTTGTGATCGTTTTTATTGATGATAGTTTGATCTATTTGAGAAGTGAGGGTGAACATGTGGATCATTTAAGGATTGTATTGCAAGTCCTTAAGGACCACCACTAGTATGCAAAGTTTTGGCTAAGATCGGTTACTTTCCTTGGTCATATTGTATCGGGTATGGGTATTGAGGTTGATCCTAAGAAGAATGATGCGGTCAAGAGTTGGCCTTGACCTCTAACTCCTACTGATATTAGAAGCTTTTTGGGTTTGGCCGGTTATTATAGGAGATTTGTTGAAGGTTTCTCCTCCATTGCTTCTCCATTGACAACCTTGACTCAAAAGAAAGCTAAATTTGTGTGGTCAGAGGCTTGTGATAAAAGCTTCCAAGAGTTGAAAGATAGACTTATTTCCGCTCTGGTGTTGACCTTATCGGAGGGTACCGATGGGTTTGTCGTATATTGTGACACTTCTCGAGTGGGTTTGGAATCTGTCCTTATGCAACCTAATAAGAAGATTGCCTATGCTTCAAGGAAAGTCAAGGTCCATGAGAAGAATTATCCGACTCATTACCTTGAATTAGCGGCGGTTGTGTTTGCTTTGAAAATATGGAGACATTACTTAGATGGAGTCCATGTAGATGTGTTTACCGACCACAACAGTCTTCAATATGTGTTTAGCCAAAAAGACTTGAATCTCCGACAAAGAAGGTGGTTAGAACTTTTGAAGAATTATGACATGAGTGTCCTTTACCACCCCAACAAAGCTAATGTAGTTGCGGATGCCCTAAGTATATTGTCCATGGGTAGTGTGTCTCATGTAGAAGATGAGAAGAAGGATTTGGTTCGTGATGTGCATAGGTTGGCCCGGTTAGGTTTCCAACTAGTGGATTCCACAAAGGGTAGAGTTGTGGTCCATCATAGTTCCGAATCATCCTTTGTGGTTGATGTGAAGTCTAAACAACACCTTGACCCTATATTGATGGAGTTGAAAAAATAGGTTCTCCACAAGTCCGTCGAGACTTTCTCCCAAGGGGGGATGGGGTGCTTAGGTACCAAGGTAGATTATGTGTTCCAGATGTTGATGGCTTAAGAGAGCAAATTTTTGAAGAGGCTAATGGTTTGCGGTATTCTATTCATCCGGGAGACACCAAGATGTACCATGATTTACGGGAAGTCTATTGGTGGAATGGCATGAAAATGGATATAGCGGGTTTTGCGGCCAAATGTCTAATTGTCAACAAGTTAAGGCCGAACACCTAAAAAAAGGAGGTTTGTTCCAAGATATAAATATTCCCACTTGGAAGTGGGAGAATGTGAATATGGACTTTGTTGTGGGTTTGCCTCGTACTCGAAGGTAACACGATTCTATTTGGGTCATTGTTGATAGGATGACTAAATCAGCCCACTTTATTTTGGTTAAGACTTTATTTTCGGTGGAAGACTATGCCAAGTTGTACATTAATGAGATAGTGAAGTTGCATGGGGTTCCCTTATCTATCATATCGGATCGGGGTGCCTAACTTACTTCACACTTTTGGAAGGCATTCCAAAATGGGATTGGTAACAATATTAAACTTAGTACCACTTTCCACCCTCAAACGGATGGTCAAGTAGAACGGACCATTCAAACCTTAGAAGACATTTTGAGGGCGTGTGTGATTGATTTCAAGGGTAATTGGGATGACCATCTCCGATTGATATAATTTGCCTACAATAATAGTTACCACTCAAGCATTGCCATGGCTCTGTTTAAAGCACTATATGGTAGGAGGTGTAAATCTCCGGTGGGTTGGTTTGAAGTAGGTGAGTTTTCTCTAATTGGTCCCGATCTATTCTATGATGCCATTGAAAAAGTTTGACTCATTAGAGAGAGGTTGAAAATGGCCCAAAGTTGGCAAAAATCTTATCCCAATGTTAGAAGGAGGGATCTTGAATTTGAGATTGGTGATTGGGTCTACTTGAAAATCTCACCTATGAAAGGTGTGATGACGTTTGGTAAGAAGAGGAAGCTTAGTCCCCAGTATGTAGGCCCATACCAAATCATAAAACATGTTGGGAAAGTTGCATATGAATTAAACTTGCCAAATGAGTTGGCTCCGGTTTACCCAGTGCTTTATGTTTCCATGGTTAAGAAGTGCATTAGTGATTCGGTGTCCATCCTTTTTTAGAGGGTTTAGGAGTTGATGAGAACCTTAAGTCCCGATTGAGATTTTGGACTGGCAAGTGAAGAGGTTGAGAAATAAAAAAGTAGCCTCCGTTAAGGTCTTATGGAGGAATCACTTAGTTGACGGTGCTACATGGGAGGCCGAGGCCGATATGAAGTCCCATTATCCTCATTTTTTTCCCTCTACTCCTATTCAAACTTGAGGTAAGTAATTCCTCTTGAGTTTTAAGTGTTTTGGGAGTCATGTGTATTGTATGAGTTTTCATGATTTCCTTATGTTGTGCATGTTCTTGTGAGAATTTATGTTTAGTATCAATTGAGTTTTCATGATGTATATGTTCCTCATGTGGATTTGCATTTTAGTATGATAATTGCATTTTGACTTCATGAGGTGAAATGATGAACATGCTTAGTTATGTTTTGATGAAAAGACATGTTGGCTATGTATTCTTGTGTTGAACTTGCTTGAGTTGGAGAAGGTAGTTCCTCCTATGTTTATGCGAATTGATGAGTTTCATGCATATTGGGTTGGTAGATGTAGTTCCTACTTTCTTGTATAGTATTGGCCATATTGTGAAATGGAGTTCAAGTTGCCTCCTTTGAATAAGTGCATAAAGTGAATGGTGCATTTGTGAGTTTTGCACATTTTGATGTTTCATGCATAATGGGCTGTTATTCTAGAGTTTCTAACTTAGTTTGGTGTCTAGATCATCATTCGAGGACGAATGTTCCCAAGGGGGGGATAATGTAACACCTCGGAAATCTAATGACCTAAGCTAGAGCCTAACATGTAGTCTAGTGTCCTGGATATGATTAACTTGAAGATAAGAGTTGTAAAATGACCTCCCTAAGTTAGTACTAATGTTTAGGACCCAGACGTCAAGGCATGACCCCCAAGGACCCCCCAAGGATGCTTGAGAAGGACCCAAGTGAAGGCCTAAAAAGCTGTCAAATGACAGCACCACCTACGAAAGGGCACCCACGATCTGTGGGTGGATCGAGATTTAGTATCCCCATTCTTGTCTTGGTCCTCCCCCTCTCTGATGTGAGCGATGCTTCACCAGCATATGGCATCACCCCACCTACGGTCCGTAGGTGGGGGAGTCATAGGTCACACCTGGGAGACACTTAGTCTCGGCCAACTAAGGGGTAAATTGGTAAAATAGGAATTAAGTAATTAATTAGAGTTAGGGGACTGATTTTACGGTTTTATAATATATATTTAAGGCTTTTATGACTAATAACTACCCTTTAACCCCTCATAACTCACAAGACTCAACCTTTAACCAACTTCCCTCTCAAAATATTCTCTCTCTAAGACTCCATTGAAGGGCAAGGTCAAGGTCAAGTTAGGGGTTAAAAAACAAGCCTTTCTACTCCAATTTCGTGTGGAATTCAACCTAAGGTATGGATGCTTTTCATTCTTGGGTAGTTATGCCCCAAGAAGTCCCTTCAAAGTATGTTTTTTTAAGACTTTCAAAACTTAGGATTTTCATCTAGTCATAGGTCCTCTTCCAAAATGATTTCAATTTTTTAATTAAAGTTTATTACGATTAATTGGGATGATATATGATTGGATTAACGGAGTATTGTTGGTTTTGATGAAAATCTCCCTTGGACCCATGATTTCCCCCTCTTCCCAAATTGTGAACTTATGTGTAACTTGATTGATCATGGAAGCTTGACAATTGATTATGTTTATGTTTATTAGGTTGTTGAATCATATAATTCCCCTATCTAGTGTTGTAATTATACAAGTTAGGGTTGATCTTGATTCCTAGCCTTGAAGGGCACTAACTAGGGTTTGTGCATGTTGATGAAGATTGCATATGAACTAATGATTCACTTAGATAGTGGTGATAAGACTATTGTGTAATTGTGGTATTGATGCAATATCCTTCTTCCCTATACCCTTTACACTTGATTATGCATGAAGTATTTATGTATGTTTATGATAAGCTTGTTGTGTTGATTGAAATGTCATCCTCATGAACACACTATGAATATGAAGTGAAAGGGTTACTCACATGTGGATGATTCTAAGGTTGAAAGGACATTCTCACCTAATGAATCTATGAGCTATTATGATGTATGTTGGTTTATGTGTCTAGTGCATTCTTTCATGGTTATGAACCTAAGTAAAGACTTAATATGAAGGGAATTATCCTTAGCACCGAGTGGATACGAAAATGAGATGGAAGCTTTTACGTTAGAAAGTCTGGCTTCCCAATGTATATTGTCTCATGATATGGAACCTTTTACGCTAGAAAGTCTGAGTTTGTAGTAGCAATCTCCTTATCCCATAACTATGTGCCCACATATATCTTTAACTAGTGGATGCACCTAAAAGCTATTATGTAAGTTCTACCTAGGCAAGTAGGACAGTTCTTTTCAGTGTGGGAGTCAGACATCGGAATCCGTGTAGCTCACATGGTCTATGTTGGTTAATATTATTTTCCCTATATGATATGCATACGAACTATTATAAGAACATGGACTTTAATTATGACTTCTTAAGAGGCACTACTTAGTATGAGTGGGGGTATGGGACTTCACTTATGCATTGCACAAGTAGACCTTCAGGGGGTTTATGGTGAGGTTCTCTTATGTTATGAAGACTTATGAATTATGTATGAATGGTATGTATGAATGTTAAGGTTGACTTCACTTGTTACAAGTTATGAACATGAATGACTCCTTACTTATGTATGTTGGATATGAATAAGGTAAATTAATATATGTATGTTGTTAGTTGCCTAAATGTCATACTTAGCATTTGGTAGGGTTATGGGATCTTGCCTTTGCATTACACTAGTATGGCTTTGGGTTTCTTATATGTTATTTTGACTTATGGTGCTTCATAAATGTGCATTATGGTTTTCAAACCTTATAAAGGCGTGATTTAAACTAAATTTCCCTTTCATGCATGTTTTAAGGATTTTGTGCATGACTTCCATACTTAGTATATTATTTGTGCTAACCTATATTTCTACATTCTAAGAGTGTAAGTTCCGGTCGTTGAGACGTATTACTTCCTTCATGTGAAGCTTGGGTTGACTATTCCCCAGGCTTGGTGAGTCCTCAAGTTTGAGGACAAGATGTTATCATTTCTTAGCTTTTATGTACTTTCCACTTTTGAGACTTTATAGCTCACGTGGTCTCGATGTCGGTTAAGGCTAATTTTCCCACAACAAGTTTAAAAGTGAACTAAGGTTACTCAAGGAGTATCCCATATGCGTTCAAAGATTTAACATGAGTTAGCTTGCATTGACCATGATGTTATGACTTTTATTTTCTAACCTTCTTATATCATGTTTTACTTGGTCAATTGCATATCATGAAATTAAATGTCCCTTTTATCATGTTTTAAATGTTTTATGCATAGCTGTCATTCTTAGTGCATTGTTGTACTAACGCATACTCTTTCATACATTTTTCCCAAATGTAGGGTCCGACTGAGAGGGTTCCCAGTATCGTGGCTAGAGCTTATATTTTAGTATCCCCGATCTTGGTGAGTCCTCATGGTTCGAGGACGGATTTCATTGTTTTAGTTTATTTCTTGTATTTCATTTTTGGACATGATGTATGGGCTAGGCCCAATTTTATTCTGTTGTATTATATGGCTATGATGAGACATAAGTTTAGAATTCCTCTTTTCTTTTATAAATATTTTTGGAATTGGACTATTATTTTACTCTTATTGTTCTATTTCTTATTTTATGAGAGCTAAATAGCTTGTATAGAGTCCTTCAGGGTTCTATACACCATGTTATATCTAGGGGGTACCCCTGGGTCGTGACATAAAATGTCCTCATTCAAAGAAAATTATTCACATAAACAGTTAAAACACACAAATATGTAAATAGATATCGCGTCTTAAACATAATATGTGGCCTTTTTGTGCCAAGAGTAGGCCTAGCGAATTGAAGGATGTGTATGTCTTTTAAAGACAATTCATTTTCCCAAAAATATTTCATTGATAGCATTAAAAATTGTTTTATAAGCATCAAAATGGGGGAATAAGTTTAGAAAAGTAAATAACAAAACAGAGTACAATTAAAAGCAATCCCACGCAAGGGATGATAATAAACTTCAAGCTGCATCTGATCTTTCATCAAGTCTTATTGCCTTGGCGATGCTGACTTCTTTCCATATGGAATATGTGCTTGCCCACAAATGATCTCTTGCTAGACGATCCCCTTATTCATACCCAACCCTCTCTATGGACTGGATTTGTAGCTCCATGCTATCATCTAACTCAGACATGCACTGTCTTGCTTTTCGTAGCTCTTGCTTTAGCTGGGATATGACTTAGGCGTCCTCTGAATGCCAGCATTGATGATCCAACTCATTTTTATCATACTTCTCTTGAAGTTGGTGGAGTGGAACTTGATGTTTAGCACCAACATCTGTGACATGATGAGGGATATTTGGAACGGGTTCGATGGTTCCGGTGAGTTCCTTCTTCAACCATTCTTTGTACTCAACATAACATTCAGGTTGGAATCTATTTGGAACCGGCTAGCCTAATACCCTTTGAGTTTTCCATTCTTAAAAGTGACTTGGCCATTTTCATGATCCATTGCAAATTTCCTCATGCCTGCAGTTTGGGGAAGCTCTTATTTTCCTCCTAATTTCCAAAGGACTCTAGCGGGAGCATAAGGTTAAGTCCCTCTCAATCTGGTGAATACCAAGAAAGGGTTATTTTCACCTCAGGTTACGATTTCTTTCGTTACCACCAGACTTTCAATTGACCATTGCACATTTTCTTCTCTTAATCCCCCAAGCTTTGGATACTACAATTCTTGGCCCCCATTTCTACGAAAATGATTAAGGTATATCCACCAACTATTAGATGCAAGTTTGTTTGGTCGTGTCTTGGGGTTAGGTTCCTCTGGATCATGGGCTTTGAGCAAGTGTTTCATTATCCACTATTGAAGTATCAGATTGCAACCTTGAAACGTTTACCGCTTTAACATTTATCTAAAGCCCTGTAAATGTCGGCAATAATGATGAGCGCCAAAGTGTAGTGCTTGATTTCCGACCCGTAGCTTACTCCATTGAAAATGACATGAGTGACCATTAATACACTTGGATGGATAGTGTAGTTTGGGCCTTGAGGGAATATCATAGTCCCAAGTAAGCTTATCACAAAAGCCAAAGGACGTGCTTTCTTCCAAGTTTCCTCCAAAAAACTTCTTCTTTAAACCTTTCGAAAGCCCTTGCACGTCCACATTGGCAATAAATCTTCTGAAGTGGAATGATTGGTCCGGGAAACTTGTCCATCCATTCGGCTTTGACAAGTGAGAGCTCTTTTTTTCACTCTATCAAAGTCCCATATTTTAGGAATAAGGAGATCTCTATTGGGCTTATGTTTCCTTTTGTTGCACATGCCTATACTCTCATAACTGATAATAAGTTCTTCAATATTCGGGGTCATTTCTACTTCCCCAAAATGGAATATCATGCTTTTACTATCCCAAAATTTCACCATCGTTCCAATCAAATCAGGACAAGCCTCAATTTCCATAAGTGATGGTAGATAACCTATATGCCGTTGGACCTCTTTCTTGTGTTCACTATTCATGAACTTCCACCACACTTGGAGATAAGGGTGAGGTAGATTCACCATTCGGGTCCTCAAGGGTTTGTACAATGGATCAATTCTACAAAATAAAAAAAAAGTAAAAGGTAAGTCACCCCACCCACAATAGTCTAGATAATAGATTTGTTTAAAATGACATACACATCCTTCAATTATATACATGAAAGCATGATTGTCTTTTTATTGACTAATGGGATAAATAGACACAAGGTGGGCTTCTAATGGACCCAACACGCCTTGGGTGTTTGGTCAACTTAGTTCAAATGAGCTAAATTTGGGATTTGGTTTTGCTCTACGCTAGTTGAATAAAAGTGATTTTCGAAAGACCGGAAATTCAAGTGGACAACTTAGGCTGGAACTTATGACAACCGTTGGATGCATGATGTACCAATAAATTGTCTTTCATTCCAAAACAAGGGTTAAGTATAAATAAGATCGGCTACGGGATCGCAAAACCATTCTTTAATATACTGCATTTTCTGTCGTGGTTATGGAAAAATGCCATGAATGCAAAATAACAGTTAATAGCAATTTGAACAAGTAAAGCATAGATAAAACAATTCAATAATTATCAACAAATAGTCAAATAGTCAAGTCATTATGGTTAGAACTTAATTAAGCCCCCATTAGAGTCGTCATTTCTATTTTATGTTTAACAAGAAATAAAGACTTTAGTTTCGAAAAATAAATTTAGCTCAAATTTTAAAGAAAACTCAATATTTTTTTCAAGGGTTGCCACTTAATTTTTGAAAGAAATTAAGAAAACTTATAACTTTTTTCAAAAAAATTTAAAACACAGAAAAATCTTTTGAAATCCAAAGGGGATTCAGGGTTCAATTACACTTCGAGAAGGTGTTAGGCCCTCGAAATGTCCGCTAATGTGCGGTTGACCTATGACTTGACTAAATTAATTTGACGAATTTTGAAAATTAAGTAAGTAAAGGATATCCATTTTATTTGAAAGGAAATAAGCTAAACGGAGTTTTTGAAGACAATAACTCATATATTGACAAGACAACTAATAAATAAAAATAAGTAATAAATAAAATATAAATATTTCAATTAAACATAAAGAAAGGAATGACTATCCTTTGAGATTTTAATTAAATTAAACCAAATCAAATAAAATGTTAGTTAATACAATAAACAAATAAATAAAAGCAAAGGAAAATATGTTAAATTTGGGATTTTTACCCAAATTCGAAATTGGGCTTGCCAGCACCTTTTGTCCCTGTCCTATTATCTAAAGTTTGTCAAAAATTGATGGGTTTTGGCCTATCTCATTCAAAATCTGTTGTTGGAAATTTTTTGCGCCCATTTTCGTTTGAACCTGCTGGAACAAAAAAAAAAGATTGGACTTTGGTCCCTCTTTGCCTTTGAAAACATGTATATACACCAAGTGTTTATTTTTATATATGGGTTGTATTTAAGATGTATATTAGCCTAATTACTTCGACATCCTGTAGGCCGAAGTTCTCACAAACATTCCCTGGGAAAGCCTCACGACCTAGTGGTCGGCATAACAATAATGGTGCTTCGTTTCCTGTATTTTGATATTTTAGGCTTATATATCATTGCATAATGAGCGTATACATGCAGTATATCGGTGTATAAAGGCTATATCTCAACCTATTTTATCTTTTCAAATTTTCCAGGGACTGACTCGAGAGGAATAAAATGACTTCAGGCCTTTATTGCCCATTTCGAAATACAAATGAGAAACCAGCCTCCAAGGACTTGGGAAAGGTTCATACAACAAAATAAAGAAGGAAAAATTAGCATATGAATCAAATAAAACAAATGAGACATAACTTAATAGAAATGAAGGCCATTTAACAAATTCAAAACCAAGATGCAACCAAACCCAACTATTGGACTAAAATAACAAATGACTTCTAAGAAAGAAAAAGCAAACTAATTCAACAGGGACAAGAATTAACGAGCCTACTTTGATACTAAATAATAACATATGCATATACTTGAACAATAAAAGTTAAGGGGTCATTTAAGGGGGCAACAAGAGCAGGTTACATTATAGGGCTATGTAACCAACAATCAACACTAAACCAAAATATTGAGAAAAAGAGCATGCTGGACCATTGACAAATAATATGTCTCATGCAATAATCATAATTAACCTTATTAATGAAGTTAATGATGTTAGATTATCTTGCTAAAAAGGTAGAAAGTTGGAGGCAATAACAGACCCAATCCTTTTAAGCAAAAGAAGAGAAACTAGTTATCAATTAACCAAACATGTTGAATACAAGCACAAATAGGTGTAAGAAACATAATATTCAAGAGAATGACACTATATAGAAATAAAACTGACTAAATGACTAAATCGAAGAACATGTGATACTCCTAATAGATACTTTAGGCCTGACAAAGATGAGAGGTCTATTTTTTAATATCTAGATTGTAAGATTAATTATGGTTAAACCAAAGCATTTCAACAGAGGAACTATAAGCACAATATCATGAACTAAAATCAAAAGAGACATAGACATCACTCAAATTACTTAAGGAGCGAAGGTAAAATGTACAAGATTAAGCTAACCTTGTTGAAAATCCAAAATCATGAATCGACAAAATCAAAAGAGATAGTTAGGAACAAAAGGAAACAGTGAAGAAGACAACAATATACCCAACACATTACAAGTATAAACCACTTGCACATCCAAACTATTTTGAACAAATGAGACACAGACTCAACCAACTGTAGAGAATAAAAAACAAATCAATGACTTCAAATACAAACCTATGATACCAAGAAAACTTCATTGAAACTTAAGAACACATTAGGCATAAGAATCAAGGCAAGAAAAGCATGTGATTAAAAATAACACAGAAGTAAAACATAACTAACGATAACCTAATTTGAACCTCTAATTGAGAAAAAGCATGAATAACACAATGGCCAGCCTAAAGTTCAAACGGTAAAGACTATAAGCAACGAATATTCATGTTCAAACAAAGCAAAATAAAGCCAAATAAAACCCAACAAAGACAGATTCATCACATGATACTCAGAATTGCAGTGAAATGTAAAGAAATGAGAGGTATTACCTTTTTTCGAGCAGAAAAATTGAGACGAGAACAAGCTTGGAGCGAGTTCACCACCAACTTCAAACTTCAGAAGATCCTATGATCCCAACAACCCACAAACAAGTAAAGAGAGTATATATTTAAGGTATATTTCTTATGTGACTACTTCAATTTGGTAATTCTTTTCTCTGTAAATTCTGGCCAGCGTTTCCAACCCCAAACAATGAAGAAGAAGGAGCAATTTATAGAGGATTTCTAGGGTTCGGTTGGGGGGAGATGAGGGCAATTTGTAAATTCTAGGATTTTCTTGAAATCTAATTCTATCGAAGGACGGGATTATGCTGAAATCGATTCCAACTCAATTAATTTGAAAGGGAGAGAGGTGAGGTGGACTGTCGATTCTTCCCCATGGTCCTCAAAATGCCACACTAATTAATCTCAAGGCTGCAAGGAAAAAATCGCAGGCTGGAACAGTAATACACATATGGTTTGTCGAGGCAATTGGAGACGACGATAGGGTGACATGCGTACTGTTGTACTCGTATCTAAAATCGTGTAAATGTCGTATGTTGATGAAGACATCGTGAGTTCAAACATCCTTATTTAGAATTGCTGCCATTTGAAATTGTCATGTGCTGGCATTATACACGCCCATTCGGTTTTGTCTATTAGAATTGTGGATTGCAATGTTATGAGTCCGTGATTTGGACTCATTTAGGGTTTAATTTTAATAGATTTAGTGTCCTCAAATGCTTAATTTGTGCCAATAACTGATGTAAATCCTTAATTTCTCGGTACTTGTATTGAGGAACAAAGCATGGACACTAATGAGTAAAAAGGAACAAGGCAACTAAAAGAGCGAAGAAAAGAAGGCATGGTGATCGCCTAACCCATTTGGCGAGTCGCCGAATGGCTATGATCTCGCCTAAAGTTCCAGTGTGCCAAGCCCTGAAGGAGAAAATCAAGTCGACGATAGAATAGAGTAGTCGGCGTGTCACCGAACGGTTCCGCGATGCAGTTCTAAGATCGCCCAAAGTTACAGAACTTGAGGATGCTGAAGGCCAAAGTAAAAAGGTGATGGAATTGACCAAAGAGCAGATCACCGAGTGATTCGGTGATCCCGACTAACTGCGTTGAATGGTCTTTCGCAGCATATTTTTGGCGACTATAAATACATATTCAAACATTATGTTTGGGATCTGACTTTTATTCTGGACATTCATTAGAGTAATTTTTGAGTTTTGAACTGAGAGTATTGAGACAATATTTTCCTTAGCTTTGAAGAATTGTAGTTTTCTATTTTTGAGAAATTGAAAGTGGGTCTTTGATACACTTTAACCTTGACCTTTGTAAAGACGAATTTAATCTTACCCAGTTGATGGAAACATAATTTGGTAACGATTTCTATCTTTTTATGATGTCTAGCTAAAACCCCAACTCTTGGGGTGTGATTATGTGATTATGTGATTATGGGTTGATTTAGCTAGGGGTATATTAATTGATCGTTTAAATGTTGTTTAAAAGTGAATTCAATCAGTAATTGTGGTTTAATGTAAATGGTTGTAGTTGCAAATGCAACTCTAACTTCTTGTTTTTGGCTTGCTCGAGAGAGAGGTTTTAAATCTAAGGTTTCTTATTTGATGGTCTGTGGGTATTGGGTTGTCATGGGTTCAGTTCGAGAGAGTGAATCCTAAACCCTTTTCCACACATTCGGCTGGAGAGAGTAAATGGACTAAAGCGTAGGCTGTTCCTAATTGCTGCTTATTGGTGTTCGAGAGAAACCAATTTGATTCGGGGTAAATTGTTCGAGAGAAAGTTTGTCCCCACTAAATTCTAGCTTATTCACTAATTTACAGCTATTTAGTATCAATTGCAATTACCCATTTGTCTACCTTACCCTTTAATCCAATCACATCCCAAGAACCGGTCTCTTTACTTGTTAATTAGTGTTATTTGTTACTGCCGTAGCTGATAGTTACAACCAAAAACCCCATAATTGACACAGTGTCACCCTAAATTTGAACTATGCTTTTATTTGTAAATGTCTTTACCTATGATTGACTTGAACATAATTTTACTTGACTCTTGAATCTCAAGCACGTACCACTCCCTGTGGGATTCGACCCCAACTCACTTAGTTGGGTTATATTACTGACTAACGATCATTGGCACTTAGTATTGGAGAAAGTGTCCTGATACATGAAATCAAAATGGCGCCGCTGCCGGGGACTGGTGTTATTTAAGATTCATTAGTTTAGTTAAATTTTGTTCTTGTTAATTATATTTGAGATTACTTATTTTTAGTTTTTGTTTTTGTGTTGCTGTTTGAGCAGAGAATTGGAGCATATCTGGTAGCAACAGTGACCTAATGGATCACCCTCCTTTGAGATTGATAATTTTTAGGGATAACATCCTAAATTTCAAGCAATTAGAGGGTGAAGCCATTTATTAGTTCTGGCAAAGGCTTAAGACCCTATAGCAGCAATGCCCAACTCATGGAATTTCAGATAAGATGCTACTGGAATGCTTCTACCGGGGTCTTGGCCCCGAAAATAGAATAGTGGCTGACCAAATCTCTCCAGGTGGTCTACTCCAGCTACCTTATGCTATAGCAACCCAACTCCTTGATAACATGGCCAATACCAAGAATTGGCCACATTATTAACCCAGCTAGATGTCTTGGCCAAGAAAGTCATGGAATTAGAGGTAGTGTCCAACATGAAGGACAGATACATCCCCCCTCACGAGAGTCAAAAGATAAAGAAACAAGAGGGTGGGAAAATTGAAGAGGTCCTCTTACTCATTCTACACAAAGTTGAAAAGCATGACAGAGTGTTTGAGGAGTTAAGAGAGAATGTCTTGATGATGAACTAGATGACAACCCCTCATTCCATGCTCATTCAACTACTAGGGTCTCAAATGGACCAAGTGCTTTCTCACCTCTACCCAGAGCTAGAAGAGGGGTTGCCTTATGAAAATGAAGCAAACCCCACTAATGGAACTTAAGTAGGGACTTGTGTTGTTCCACGACGTTAACTAAGACGCTTCTTGGGAGGCAACCCAAGTGTTTTATGACTTTATTTTTGTTTTAAAAATTATCATGTGTTGATTGTGCAGGGTAAAGTGTGGAAGGTGTTTAAAAAGTGCAGGTTGGCGAGCTGATAGTCCAGTCGGCAAGATCGACTTGGACTGTCGTTGGACTCAAGACATTTTTAAATTGGAGTTTGTAAAACTCGGCGAGCCGAGGAGCAACTTGGCGAATCACCGACCAGGTCGATGATCACGATCTACTCTGCCATTTGGATCTCCACATTAACTGGAGGTCCTATAAAACTCAGCGAGGTAAGTACCCACTCGGCGTGTCGCCGGGTGGGTTGGCAAGAAAAATTGATGTCACCAAATGGGTTTGAACTAGATAATTTTTAAAGGCCAAAGGTTTAAACTTCCAACTCTTTCAGTTTCCCTCACTTTTGAACTTCCCAAACTCACACCCGCACTTTAGTATCCTATATTTCTTGAATTTTTATCGTATTTTAGTCGTCAGAGTGGATTTCTTTGCCGCCTAGCATTTCAACTTATTTAATCAGCATCTAAGGTTTGTTTTCAAAACCCTGAATCTTAATTTAGTGATTTTGTACTCATTTGCAATTGATTTGTCTTAGTGATGTGTGCTAGACCTCTCTGACCATAATTGTATTTGTGTGTGCCTTTGTTAATTTGATTATCGTGCCTTAAATGCCTTTAATGTTAAATTCCCAAGTTTTTGTCCCTAAAAATTGGTTAAAAATTGTGGGGTTGTGCTTGCATGTTGTTGGGTTTAGTCAGGCGAAGTCTAAGTAGCCCACATTTGTGCCAAATGACGTAATTTGCCCAATGATGGAGCGGTTGACCATTATTCTTAAGGGCAAAAGTTGTCAAATGGCCAATGTAACCAAACCATGAGAAGTCTGAGTATCCCGGGGGAATGGGAGTAATGGGTATTACTTTAATTTGATGGATGCATGTTTTGATTTTGTTTTTGGGGGCTGCAGGGTTGAATTTGAAATGTTGGGTTGAAAGTAGGCACGTTGGGTCGAGCTCGCCGAACCACTCGGCAGTTCGCCGAAGTTCCCCATATCTCCTTTAATTTCATGCTAATTGTGAAGTTTGGTTCTATAACTTTCGGCAAGAAGCATGAGGTCGCTGAATTCACTCGGCGACTCACAAAAAGTCCTTCTTGATCGCCATTTGTCAGCGCCCCTATCCATGTTTGCACTATAACTTTCAGCGGGCTAGTTCTTGCTCGCCGAATGTTGTCGGTGAATCGCCAAAAGGCCTTCCCATCGCCAATATGCCAAAATTTTCTGAGATGTTTACGCCAATTCTTTCGGCGAACCCAATCTAGCTCGCCAAAGAGATTCGGCGACTCACCGACTGGTTCGGCGAGTCTCTCTACAACTATTTTTCTGTGCATTTGATTGAATTGCTTCTAACTTTTTTTGATGTTTTTGCAGATATGGCCAGGACTAACCTTGACATGCCCCCCTGCAAAAGAGCACGGGGGATTGTGATAAATGAAAGGGGAGCAAATCCTCCCAAAAAGGGAAGAACATAGCCTCCAACCGGAGGTCAGAGCAAAAGCAAGATTCCCACATCTGAAAGAGTGGTTGCTGACTCCCGGGCTTCTTTATCTGAGCCTGAGGATGACCTGCCATTATAGTCTCGGAAGGCTGAGATCCGTGCTAGATCTCACCCTGACTTAGCTAGAGTTCCTTTAGCTTCCACCCCAGCAGGTTAGTGCCAGATCTGGCACCTTCTGTCACTCCAGTACCACTAGTAGTCCCTCCTCCCAGGCTTCTCAACAAGTTAAAAGGTGATGGATTGTGAACTATCCTTGAGGAGAAGTTTTTATCTACAGAGGGCCTTGAGGGAAAATACTCTGGGGTGAGGGACACCCTTCAATTCCACCAATTTGAGCAGTTCACCAAGCCTCGAGGCCCTATATTCCTTCATGGGTTTGAGAGTTCTATACAACGTATGGTGACTTGGTTCCGAAGTGTAAGAAGAAGGCCAATGAGTTAGGACCGGTTAAGTCGGTCATGGTCTGGGGTAAGGAAGTTGAATGCAATAGCGAGTACATTAATATTGTACTTGACAGGGGTCTTGGAGCTACAGTGGCATATGAGGGTTTGCCGGTTACTCAGTCCTTAGATGATTTGAAGAGCTGGTTGGCCCAATTGATTTCCGATACCACCTCGAGGTGAATCGAGGTAGGGGTCCCCATTTAGAAGAGGGATCTCAGTATCATTGCTTGGTTCTGATTTGGCTATATAAGCAGCACTATCATGCCATCCCAGAACAAGTCCATCCTTCGCCACCCCAATGCGGCTTGCCTTGGGTCGATCATATCTGGAGGAGCATCAACCTTGGACTCTTTATTAAGCAAGAGATGGCCATGAGGGCCAAGCAGAGGCAGATTTTCCTGCCGTTTCCGGTCTTGATCACGGAGTTATGCCGACATGCTGGAGTACCCAGGAATGATACGAGAGATATTGAGGTTACCCCGTCTTTCTCCACTGACATCCGGCGCATTGAGGTCGAGTACACACGAGAGGAGGCTGAAAGAAGGAGAGCCGCTACGGCAGATACTTCTTCGGAGGTTGATGTCGATTCTATACCTACAGAGGCATCTTTGCCTACTCTGGCCTCCAGGTCTTCAGGTACATCTGCTCCGACTCCTTCTTATTCGTCACAGACCCTGGGTCCTTCTACCTCCTCCCAGCCAGCCAAGATTACCCAGGCGATGTTCCTAAAGATGGGGCACATGGCCCATTCAGCTGATGTGAGAGCTACCTGTATGGAGGTTGCAGTCTTGTGGATGATCTAGTGTGCCCTTCTTGCTGCACTGAACCCCTTCAGACTTTTATTGATACTCTCACTGCAAGAGTAACGTCTTGTGAGAGCAGACAGGGGGAGACCTCTGAGATTACGGCTTTGGAAACCGAAGTACCAGATCTGAGGATGGATGTAGACTATTAAAGTCTACTGATTTCACTTCACTACTGGAGGCTACAGTTGATGTGGACGCCTCTGAGACTTTAGAGATTCCTCCGGCTACCACCATAGATGTACATAGGGATAACACAGTAGCTATTGAGTCGGAGACAGAGACCGACGAAGAGTAGATACAGATACATGATGCTGAGGTTTATGATGATCTAGCTGACCTGGAGGATGCTATGTTTGAGACTGCACGCCAGACCTCTTTGGGAGACACCACCATGGGTGGGTCTAGTGGAGCTGGTACTTCTGAGGTGACTCCGGGCATTGATGCCCCAACAAATAGAGCGATTGTTCAGACAGGATACCTTTACCTCTCTCTCTGTCTTACTTTCTGACTGTTGGATATTTTATTTCTTGCATTTGAGGACAAATAGATTTTGAACTTGTGGCTCCTTGTGTTAATTGCAAATGATTTTTTTACCCTTCCGGAAAATTTTGTGCCATCTCTTGTTTGTGTTTGAATGTGGTTGTTCTTTTGTAAATTTGAGTATCGGTCTTGATCAATACCGATGAATGGCATAGTTGCTCATAATCGAACAAAAATGAATGTGCGGCTATGATGAGGCCAAATGAAGTTGCATATACAATATGTGAACTTTTTGCATCTCGTTGTGACTAGCCAATTATCAAATTGAGACTCTTGTGATGAACATTGCACACTAGCGACAGTGTGGAGTCTTGTTTGACATTGGTGTCAATGCCTTGTGTGATGAGCTTACTGTGAACTATGTGTGATGACACCTAGAATTTGCCCCGTTGGTCCCGTTGACTAAGTGATGCAATCTCTTGAAATGATCTTAGGCAACTTTGAAGAGTGTGAAACAATTTGACATTATACCTCTTTTTGTGGCCTACCTTGTGAGTATGTGAACCTCTCTTGAACACCCTTTGAGCCTTAACCTTTTCTTGGAAGGAACTTGATGAAATTGTGACCTTTCTTTATCCCTTCACCCTTAATCCTCATGACATGTGATTTGTTTGAATAGCCAACTTAGGCCAAAAGCCTAAGTTGAGGGTGTGGTGAAAAGAGAAGGTAAATCAAGAAGTGCAAAGAAGTCCCCTTTGACCCATGGGTTTGAGAAAGATGGAACCCCTCCATACAAAAAAAGAAGAAAAGAATGAAAAAGTTACGGAATAAAGTTGTGAAAATGCAAAAAGAAATGGGGTTTCCAATAGTCCATGGAAAGTGAATAATGGAGTCATTTGTGAGCACGAATGAGAATGATGATGAAAAGGAAAGAAAGTGTTGTTCACACCACATTTCACGAGGATAGAAGTCACTGAGCCTAAATGACCATACCTTTACACTCATCCCCATTATAAACCTTGAAAAGACCTTTTTGTTCTTCAGTGAGTTGAAACAAGTGTTGATTGGAAAATATAGGCAAACCTATGGGTGAAGTCATGCACTGTGTTCATCTTTGTGAGTGTGAGTGTTGCATTTGATTCCGGAGCTATAAATTGTTGAACCATTGTGTATGAATATGGAATCATTCTTTGTGTCAGGGCATTTGAGCACCTTTGTTGAGCTTGAACTTGCATTTGAAGCAAGTATTGTGAACTTGAGTATATTTGATAATGGGGAGTCACAACTTGAATCTTTGAGTGCACAATTGATCCTTGCATGAGTAAGTTGAGTCTTTTTGTGTGCATTCATGATTGAGTCTTGTGTAGGACTGTTTGATACATCATTTTTGAACTGCTGAACTTGAGTTTTACTTGAAGACAAGCAAAGGTTTAAGTTAGGGGTGTTGATGAATCCACGATTTAGACTCATTTAGGGCTTTATTTTAATAGATTTAGTGTCCTCAAATACTTATTTTGTGCCAATAACTTATGTAAATCCTTGATTTCTAGGTATGTAGATTGAGGAACAAAGCATGGACACAAATGAGCAAAAAGGAGCAAGGCGGCTGAAAGAACAAAGAAAAAAAGGTCTAGTGATCGCCTAACCCATTTGGCAAGTCGTCGAATGGCTATGATCTCGCTTAAAGTTCCAGTGTGCCACGCCCTGAAGGAGAAAGTCAAGTCAGTTATAGAATGGAGCAGTCGGCGTGTCGCCGAACGGTTTTGCGATGCAGTGCTAAGATCGCCCAAAGTTAAACAACTTGAGGATGCTGAAGGCCAAATTAAAAAGGCGATGGAATTGACCAAATGGCGGATGGCCGAGTGGTTCGGCGATCCCAACTTACTACACTGAATGGTCCTTTGCAGCATATTTTTGGCAACTATAAATACATTTTCAAACATTATGTTTGGGATCCGACTTTTATTCTGGACATTCATTACAGTAATTTTTGAGTTTTGAACTGAGAATATTGAGACAATATTTTCCTTAGCTTTGAAAAATTGTAGTTTACAATTTTTGAGATTTTGGAAGTGGGTCTTTGAGATTCTTCAACCTTGACCTTTGTAAAGATGAAATTAATCTTACCCAGTTGATGGAAACACAATTTGGTAATGATTTGTATCCTTTTAGGATGTCTAGCTAAAACCCCAATTCTTGGGGTGTGATTATGTGGTTCTGGGTTGATTTAGCTGCTGGGTATTGTTAATTGATAGTTTAAATGTTGTTTAAAAGTGATTTCAATCAATACTTATTGTTTAATTTAAAGGGTTGTAGTTGCAAATACAACTTTACCTTCGTTTTTTTGGCTTACTCGAGAGAGAGGTTTCAAAACCAAGGTTATTGATTTGATGGTTTATGGGTATTGGGTTGTCATGGGTTTAGCTCGAGAGAGTGAATCCTAAACTCTTTTCCACACATTCAGCTCAAGCTAATGAATGGACTAAAGCATAGGCTATTCCTAATTGTGTCTTATTGGTGTTCGAGAGAAACCAATTTGATTCGGGATAAATTGTTCGAGAGAAATTTTATCCCCACTAAAGTCCAGCTTATTCACTTATTTACATCTATTTACTATCAGTTGCAATTACCCATTTGTCTACTTAAGCCTATAATCCAATCACATCCCAAGAACCCGTCTCTTTACTTGTTAATTAGTGTTATTTGTTGTTGTCGTAGCTGATAGTTACAATCAAACCCCCATAATTGACACTGTGTCACCCTAAATTTGAACTATGCTTTTATTCATAAATATCTTTACCTATGATTGACTTGAACATATTTGTACTTGGCTCTTGAATATCAAGCGCGTACCACTCATGTGGGATTCTACCCCAACTCACTTAGTTGGGTTATATTACTGACTAGCGATCGTTGGCACTTAGTATTGGATGAAGTGTCCTGATACATGAAATCACAATGTTACGATTGAATGAGAATGTTACCATTGTGAATGTTTGATGTTGTTGTTCCCATTTGTGAGGTGTTGTTTAACGTTGAAAGCTTCTAGGATTTTTTGGTTAAAGGGTAGTTGGGTCGGGTCTTGTGAAGGATTGGCAGGAAATTGAACGAGGATGTTGAAACTTGATGAGAGCAATAGTGGGCTGCTGAAAAATTAAGGAAAAAGGGCCCAAAATATGGTTCTTTAATGAATCGTAGAAAATTGTTTGACTTGGCTAAAATTGTAATAGAGAATTAATTAACAATTTAGCCAAACGGATTTAGAAGGTAACCAAAACACTTATTTTTCGTACATTGGGCTGGAATTCAAATAGGACGAATTAATATAATTAATTTACAAGTTTCCTAATCTTATGGAAACAAAATTAACCTAATTAAAATAACTAATTCAAAATATAACTATAATTTAAACTAAACTAAATTAATAAAACTTTTATCAAAAAATGTAAAATCCTTCTGAGATAATTTTTAAATATTTATAAAATATAATAATTACATACGTACCTATATAAAACATATTTATTTTCTAAAATATTATAAAAAGTGTCCAAGAATCTTAAAAATAACTTGAAAAAACATTTTAATTTTCTAAAACTAATTATTCCAAATCATTTAAAATTAATGAAGCTCGAAAGTTAATTCCTATCGTGGAGAGTCAAAATTGGGTGTCAACACTTCTCACGAATAAAATGATAGCCAACCTCAATATGTTTAGTACCGATTCAAGGCAATATGCAGAACAACATGATTATTACACCAAAGTTTTGCTAGTGTATGATGTTTCAATCCAATTTTAGTTAACTGATCTCTTGCATAGTAGCTCCATATAGCTTTTCTGTTTAAATAATTATTTGCTAATTCTTGTATAATGGTTGATATACCAATTATTCTCTTATTGGCATAAAAACTGGGTATCTCACTTTTTTGTATCTCTGGTTGCTGTTCGATATCTTCCGGTAACACACTGGTGGTTCACAACACCGTGTAAACAAAAAATAGGAGCAAAAAGAGTAAACAATAAAAAACATAATCTCATATGTAAACTGTGACATAAATATGTACTCAGATTCAACACTGGATTGAGATACAACATTTTGCTTCTTGCTTCTCCATGATATTAAGTTTCCTCCAAATAAGACATAATAACTTGTAGTAGATCTTCTATTAATTTTGGATCCAACTCAATCAACATCTGCCAAAATACTCAACACGATTATGTCCGTGATGATTATACAATAAACCAAGTTTGGGATCTCCTTTCAAGTTAAATAGAATTTGTTCCAAAGTTGCCTAATATTTGACTGTAGGCACATACATGAATTGGCTAACAATACTTCCGTCAAATGCAATATCTGGACGAGTCATAATGAGGTAGTTTAACTTCCCAACTATCCTCATGTATCTCTCTGGATCATCAAAAACATCGCCATCATCTTTCACAAGATGCACGTTGGGAATCATTGGAGTATTGAAGGATTTGGATGGCAACTTTTCACTTTCTGTAAGTAGGTCAAGAATATACTTTCTCTAAGATAGAAGAAATCCATTCATGCTTCCATTTTTACTTCTACTCCTAGAGAGTATTTTAACTGACCCAAGTCTTTCCTATGAAATCTCGTATGCCGGAGATACTTGAGGGATGAGATCCATGCATAATCACTTCATATGGTAACTATGTCATCAACATATACAACAAGGAGGACAATGCCAGCTGATGATTGTTGATACAAGACTGGGAGATCACATTTTCTCATTTTCAATGCGAACTCTTGAACCACCTCATTGCACTTTCCAAAACAAGCCAGGGGGCTCTGTTTCAAGCTATAAAAAGACTTCCTCAAATGACACACTTTCTCATACTCCCCCAGAGTAACGAAACCGAGTGGTTGCTCCATACACACTTCCTCTTGAAGATTATCATGAAGGAATGCATTCTTGATAACCAATTGATGTAAAGGCCAATTCTTGGAAGCATCTAGAGAAATGGACAAGTAGAAAAAAGTGAGTTCGGCAACCGAAGAGAATGCGTCTAAATAATCCACCCCGTAAGTCTGAGCATACCCTTTAGCCACAAGTCTTGCCTTATGTCTTGCCACGGAACCATCAGGATTAACTTTAATGGTAAAGACCCACTTACATCCCACTGATTTCTTCCCGTTGTGTAATCCACCAAATCCCACACGTTGTTCCTCTAAGAGATGTATTTCCTTAGGCATGACCATCCAGGATGACATATTTCCTTAAGTATGTGTACATTTACGAAGAGCAATAGGGAGGTCAATGTTTTCAAAAGGATCAGATAAAGGAGGATCTGATGATGAATGAACTGGTGAAGGACATAGATCACTAGTAAACTAGAACAATTGGTGGTCTTGCTTGCGCAGATAGACAAGTGGTAAAGGCACAATAGTCAATTGGTGTTCAATAGAGATGGAGAAGCGGAATGGGTAATCAAATATACTAACCATTGATCATTTTCTTCCTCCTGACTCGTACGAATAGGAGGTGCATAGTAAAATGGTGAAGTCTCTGAAAAATACCACATCAGTTGATACCATATATTTGCTAAGTTCAGTAGAATAACACTGATACCCTTTCTGAAGGAGAGAATATCTTAGAAAAACACACTTCAATGCCTTGGAATCAAATTGGTAACAGATGGTTGAGCATCTCGAACATAACATGTGCATCCAAATACCTTAGGTTCCACCGGAAATAATGTCTTGTTGGAATAAGAACATTATAAGGTATATCACCATTAATCACACTAGATGGCATGTGATTAATCAGAAAACAAGTCGCTGAGATTGCATCAGCCCAAAACTGTTTAGGCACATTTATTTGGAATAAGAGGGCTCGAGATGTCTCAAGTAAATGTATATTCTTCCTCTCTACAAATCCATTTAGAGAGGGTGTATCAACACATAAAAGCTAATGGAGAATACTATGATGTCTCATGTAGGACCAAAATAATTCTGAAATGTATCTTTAGCATTATCACTTCTTATAATATGCACAGAAGCATTGAATTGAGTCTTGATTTCATAACAGAAGGCACTAAAGTGAGTACACACTTCAGAGCGGCTTCATAAAATAAATACAAGTTATTGGAGAGAAGTCATCCATGAAAATGACAAAATACTTGTGCCCAGTTTTGGACGATGTTAAATATGGGAATAGAAGAACTTGTATTTCACTATGTTGAGAAGTACATGCATATATACAATCACTGAAGGTTCTATCAAAGGTAAGTAAATATTCTACACATCTCTTCGATGATTCATCTAGCTATATAAGGCAAGCGAATATATTTACAATATTTTACAATATTATTTAGCACATGCTTAAATTAAGTCCATGGAGTTGGACCGACCTGGTATTCAAAACTAATTTTTGACTTAGATAAATAGGCCAAACATGGTGTGGGACCCAATGCAGAGTCATATATCTGTGTAATGGACCCGAATGTGAGACTTACTTGATTTTGACCCCATTTAATCTATTCCCATAGTCACATCACAGATCTCAACGCGTGGGACTAGGTGCATGCCAAAATGCCCAATGTGTGAACTATGGGTGTGTAGCAGGGGTAACCCCTTTTCAGCAAATAATTTTTTTAAGCACATTCATACTTTAACCTACGTTTCTCAATTCCTTTGGTTCCTAGAACCTACAAAATACCCAAAGAGTTGTTAGAAAAGTGGATTTCCTCTCACAAGTGTGGCATGACACATAACTTTGTATCTTATTATATTTATATTCTAAACTATTATAATCAAGGGTTTCCTTTTGAGCAGCACTTCATTTAACATCATAAAATGATGAAAGTCATTAGTTACAACCCTATCATACATTTTCTTTTCTTGCGAGCCATTTTATGTTTTTTTTTTTGCTTTGAGAGGTTTATCTCTCTAAACTCTTTACTCGTTTCCTTTTCTATTTGTTTCTTTACATCTCATGTTCGGGTCCATAAGTCTTGATTCATTAGGCTCGCTTTTCTACACCCCACATTCTCATTTTTATTCACCTTTGTGATATTGCCTAAATCTGTGTAGTGCGATGGGGTGGAGAATGATTTGTAGACATTGAAGTCATCTCCTTATTGTGGACCTGTGTCTTCATCTTTCCTACACATACATAAATAATTGATTCATTGGTGGACTAGAATGGATGTCCTAATATGGCTGACATCTACTTCAAAATCAAGAATTACGAAATCAACAGGAATAACAAATTTACTCACTATGAGGAGAACATCTTCAATCACCCCGTCTGAAGCAACACATAATTGATTAGCCAGTAAAAAAGTGATATTGGTTGGGCACGGCTCTCCCAAACTGATTGTCTTAAACACATATAGGGGCATTAGATTGATACTTGCCCCTAAGTCATAAAGCGTTTTCCATAATCACTTTCACCAATCTATATAGGGAGGGTGAATCTCCCAAGATCTCTTGATTTTTAGGAAGCTTGCTCAATAACCCTAAACTGAACTACTCATTAACTGCAACCATCTAAATGTCTCTTAAATTCCTATTGCATTTCACAACCTCTCTGAGGTATTTAACATATTTTGGCATGTTTTTTTAGTGCGTCAATCAATGGTATATTTATGTGCAATTGTTGGAAGATATCAAAGAAATTCCTAAAACTAACATCGTCTTCTCTTCTCCTATCTTTGTAGAAAGGGAGGAGAGCAGTTTGGAATTGGAATTGATTTATTTATAGTGCCTTCCTCTATACTCATTTCATTCAAAATCAACTTTTTTTTTCTTTGGAAGTTTCAGCTCTCTTATCTTCACAAAAAGTAATATTTGGTTCTAAAGGACTAGCTGATTCAATTCTCCTTCTCATCGGTTTCGGGGTCTACAAAAGTTGTTTTTCTTATTGTGTATCATCAATTATCACAAAATCATCTAACACTCAGCCGCTCTAAGTTATAACCACTATGCAATGGCCCATATTACCACCTTCAAACTTCAAGCTCACTATTGTATCACTAGGAAGAGTGGCTTTTGCCTTTTTGCGTTTGACTGAGCAAAGTCGACATCTGGCTCAACTATGCTTCTATTTTCTTGATTGAGGTGGAATGTGATTTCACCACCTAACCTATGATTGCAAGGTCACGATGTAGTTGCTGCATACCAGCATCGATAGAATCAACTTTCTTTAGCACGTGGGATCGTATGTCCTCTATTTTTTATCTCATTTGGTTACTCACAGATGGTTGTTCAAATTTCTAGTGACCACCTCTAGGAGAAACATACAAATTGTGCTTCCAAGGTTGAAGCCTTGGTCCTAGTTACCCTAGTTTCATTTTTCCAACCTGAACCTCATTGGTTCTTCTCTTTGTTCCAATCTTGATTCCCTTGACCTTGCCAACAAAGTCCTGATGGGAACCCTGGTAGTTCGGATGGAACCCCCCACTGGTTACTAACATAATGAGCCTCACTTTTATATGGATAGTAACCCTCGTCGGCAAAGTCCTGGTAGTTCGGATGGAACCCCCCACTGGTTACTCACATAATGAGCCTTATCCTTATATGGATAGTAACCCTCGTCCTTTATTTTACCTTAATAATTGGATCCCACAACATTTACTTTTTGGGTTACAATACCCATATATGTTTATTTAGCACCTCAAGTTGCATCATCAAGTGTGCCATTTTTTTGTCTCGAGCTTCGTCTCTCAATATCTCCTCCTTTGACTACTTCCTAGCAATGCATTGCCCAATACTTTAGTATCTCTAGTGTGTGAGGGGCCTTGTTTGTCTATCTCATCTTATCTAGTAGTGTGTTGGCATCATTATACGAATGCTCCAAAACCTTTCGCTATATTGTTTACAATGGATTTGTTGACCGCATCAAAGGACCTATAGAAGCTTTCAAATAGCACCTCATTCGGTACTTTATGATAGGAACACTGCGCCTAATTCTTTTTGAAGTGTAACTAGGCCTTGTGCAGTTTTCACCCGGTAGCTGTCTAAAGTTCCTAATCTCGTCTTGAGATGTATACGTCTACTTGGAGGAAAGAACCTCTCCCAGAATTTTTTTGTAAGTTCTTCCCAAGTCAAGATAAATACCTCTGATAGTTCTCCCAACCATGTAGTTGCTTCACCTATTAGGGAGAATAAAAATAACCTCAACCTTATTCCTTCTTGAGAGATGTTAGGGATGTTGTACACCATAGAGAACCTGACAAAGTCCTTCTGATAGTTGTTCATATTTTTGCATGACCTAGACTTCAAAAATATTATTTCATGCCCAAAAGATACAACATCATGCTGGTGATGTTAAAAACTGTACCAACCAACGTTGGAGGTTGAATAGCCCCAACAAGGCCCACTTGTGCAGCAATAAGTCCTACATCCATCTAATCAACATTGCCGTCCAAAGCCAAGTTCAGCCTCAGGTGTCTCAAACGTTTAATTTCTTGATTCAACAGAATCAAGGAAGATCCTTAAATCCAGGTGTCAGGCATACACCGAGGTTGTAATGCAACAAACATAAACAACAAATCAGAGTGATAAGAGAAATAATGATCACTCGATGAACTTTTATTGAAAAAGTAATTTCTTAACAATAATCTCTTAGAACAATGCCAAATTTGATGTTGCCCAAATTACACCCTCAATTAGGTATAAAGGGGTCATTATCAAATACAGAATCTAAGTAGGTTAGGGTCGAATCTCATAGACAATGTGGCAAGGAATTATAATTTATTGCAATAATTTAGCCTTTTGATTAGTATTTGGAATGAGGGTTCAAAAAGGAATATCGTTGAACTATTTTTACTCTACAATTTTTGTATTCGGTAATTAAAGACGAACTAGATATGTGGTTCCCTAGATATCAGAACTCAAACAAATACTTTAATATCAACTCATTTTGTTGTGTTCACCGTCCAAAATGATGAATCTATATCTCTTCTAAAGTTTCTCGTCCCAATTAGAAGAATTTCACCCTAAGTCCCTTTGACACTTGAGTGTGTATTAATTTGGCTCTGATTGTAGGTCTTTGGTTAACTTTTCTATCTTTAACTAAAGATATTAGATAGTGGTTGGTAGACTCAAATTTCTATTTGTGATTCTTTTTCCTAATAATAACTTCTTTTGTGAAGCAAGTTGGATATACAAACGAGTTTCTAATGTTTTTAGCCATTAAAAAGACGATGTTTATGAAAGACTACAAAGACTCAAACGTGAAGAACCCATTATCCTTATTCCTATTCTAGGTACCATAACCCTAGTTATGATATTTAGCTACTCATAACTAGTTGTGAAGAACCAAAGTAATTGTTGAGAATAAAGAATATCACAAGAATGAGAAATGGTATAAACCTTGAATTAATTTCCGTTGTTCGTGAAAAAGTAACAACTAGGAGAATAGTATGGTAAATTTTAACAATGTCTTCAAAAATAAACAATCAAAGAACTTGGTAATAATTCGTAAACTTTGGTATAACCCAAGTCCATAACCATAGAAAAGTTATCTATGCGGTTCATTTATAGTGGTGAAAAATACCCACTAATACAATCCTAATTGGACTCGATCTTGACTTGTAAAAAAAATTCTATAGTACGACTAGTGCATAAGGTGACCTCCATTGTGAGACATGAGGTCTGTGACGCTTAGTCAATCATGAAACTTGAGTTCGCATTGAGAGGTCCATCACCGATACATGATCTTTTTCACATCCTCCGAAGTTTCACAACAAATGTGGTGTGGGGGCCAATGCAGAATGCTTGCCCCACACAGTGGATAGTGGCAGAGCTACTTGATTCTCAAGGTGTCCAATTAGACACCATTCATCGTAAAATAACATCAAATACACTAGTAAAGTGATATACGAAGTGATTAAATAATATATTTTGAAAACCCTTAACACAACAAGTTGTTATAGCACAGTGGTTTCGAATGCCTCAAATGAGGTAGCGCTTGTGTGTCTGAATCTCACTAGTAGCAATTGTTTTCCATTTTTTAAAAAAGTGTTTTTTTTGTTATGCAATTTATGGACAACCTTCATGAAATTCCTGGCTCCACCACTGATCGCAGACCATTGTGTTAGTCTTGTGTTGGCTACATTTATGTCTGTGATGCTTTGCTTTGTGTTTCTTTACTCTTTTGGATCAATTCTCACTATGTTTTAACTTAAAATAAGTTTAATTACATATATAATTAGCTCACCACAACATTTATACTTAAAATACATGAATATACGTGGCTTTATCCTCAAAATTTAGCTAAAATAAGGGTAAAATGTGATACTTGGGTGCATAAATATGCCCACTACTCCTAATGATCGATAGGCCCCATAGACTTTGGTTCATTTGAGAGTGAATTTCTATAATAAAACTGAGGATTTCCTATTTCAATGGGTCTACTGGTATGTGCACTTCTCTGAACCTTCTTCCCACTATCCCCAAGTTCCTTAGTAGTCCTGTTGGAGCCAAATTTGTCGAAGTGTTCATCGAAATTCCAATCGATACAGGACTAAGTGGTGTATTGGCTTCATTATGAACACTTCTTGTTAAGGTGGTTACGGTACCATCCATCTTTGTTATAAAGGAATTACTTGAGGTTATATATATCATCCCTTTCACATCTTCTTCCATACAAAATGTTTCCTTAGATACACCCATTAGCCCATTCACGAGAGGTACCTATCTCTGTTTCACTATGACTTTTTATCACTTGGGACCGGATTGATCCTTACATGTTTTCCATCGGACTCTTCTTTGCAAATGTGCCTGATCATCCTCTCACTCTACAACTAGCACAATTTATGGAGCTAAAGGGTTCGACAAACTTGTAGTAAGTGGGTCATTGAGTTGATCGTCGTTGGTTGGACTATTATAAAGAATTGCAAACATGATAGTGGTTTTGAATATGAAGGAAGTGGTAATCTAGCAAAGAGTAGAATCAAATGGTCGAAATAATCACAACTATCTATCCCCACAAGCGGTGCCAAATTATTTGTCAAAAAAATGTATGGGTGCATAAAAAGTTAGATTTATGAAAAACGGATCAAAGGCAAGTGAAGTAGGTTCGAGCAAACTCCTTTTTTTTTTTGGATAAATCCAACAGATAAAATAAATGAAACGAACATAATTTACTTCAAGCAAAGAATAAAAAATCTTAAAATTAGGATTCTAGAAGAAGAGCATAAACAAGAAGATCTTTCTATTACCAACGCTCAATCAAGAGATAATGTATTACAAGTGAAAGAATGAGATGAAAACGTATGGTAATACTGATAAAGAGTGAGAACGCAATCAAAGATACTTCATCCAATACTAAGCAGCATCGATCGTTCAATAGTAATATAACCCAACTAGTGAGTTGGGGTCGAGTCCCAAGGGAGCAGTTCGTACTCAAGAATCAATAGAAAAACATAAATATGCTCAAGTCAATCATAGCTAAAAACATTTACGAAGAAACACATAATTCAAGTTTGGGTGACACAAGTGTCAAATATCAAAGAGGGTTTTGTATTCAATTATCAACTAAATCAACAAATAACGCGAAAATACAAATATGGAGACAGGATTCTTGGGATGTGTTGGATTATGGGATAAGGTAAACAATCGGGTAATCACAATTAATAGTAAATAGCTGCAAATTAGTGAATAAGCTAGACTTTAGTGGGGGTAAACTTTCTCTCGAACAATTTACCCCAAATCAAATTGGTTTCTCTCGAACACTAATAAGCAACAATGAAGCACAACCCTCGCTTTAGTCCATTCACTCTCTTGAGTTGAATGTGTGGAAAAGGGGTTTAGGATTCACTCTCTTGAGCTGAACTCATGACAACCCAATACCCACAGACCATCGATTAAGTAATTTTGGTTTTAAGACCTCTATCTCGAGCAAGCCAAAAACACGAAGTTAAGATTGTATTTGCAACTACAACCCATTAAATTCAACCACAATTACTTAACGAAATCACTTTTAAACAACAAATAAACTATCAATTAACAATACCCAGCAATTAAATCAACCCATTATCACATAATTACACCCTAAGAATTGGGGTTTTAGCTAGGCATAGTAAAAGGTAAAAATCGTTACCAAGTTGTGTTTCCATCAACTGGGTACGATTGATATTGTCTTTACAAAGGTCTAAGGTGAAGAATCTTCAACACCCACTTCCAATTTCTTAGAAACGGAAATCTTCAAAGCTAAGGAAATAGTGTCTCTCTATTCAGTTCTAAGCTCTAAACTTCAAAAACTGAATAATACTGAAAACTACTGAATGTTAGATACTAAACTAAGAATTTAAAAATGAATTTATAGTTGTCAAAAATGTCTTACAAAGGTTCAGTCAGCATAGTTAGTCGGGATCGCCGATACAATCAGCGATCCTCCCTTTGGTCATCTTCAGCGTCGTTCTGCTTTTACCTTCAGCATCTTCAGGTTCTGTAACTTTGGTCAATATGGCACTGCATCGCGGAACCGTTCAGCGACTCGCCGACTACTTCATTTTCTCGCCGACTAGATTTTCTCCTTCGAGGCTTGGCACTCTAAAAGATTAGGCGAGACCCTGGACATTTGGCGACTCGCCTAATGGGTTAGGCGATCCTCAAACCTTCCTACCTTCGTACTTTCACCTGCCTTGTTCTTTTTTTCTCAATAGTGTCCATGTTTTGTTCCTCAATCAAAATACCTGAAATTCAAGGATTTACATCAGTTATTGGCATAAAATATGCATTTGAGGACACTAAATCTATTAAAATAAAGCCCTATATGAGTCCAATATGTGGACTCATCAACACCCCCAACTTAAACTTTTGTTTGTCCTCAAGTAAAACTCAAGTTCAGCAGTTCAAAAAGGATGTCTCAAATAGTGCTACATAAGACTCAATCATGAATGCACACAACAAGACTCAACTTACTCATGCAAGGATCAATTGTGCACTCAAAGACTCAAGTTGTGACTCACCATTACCAAAGAATCTCAAGCTCACATTACTTGCTTCAAATACAAGTTCAAGCTCAACAAAGGTGATCAAATGCCCTCACACAAAGAATGATTCCATATTCACACATAATGGTTCAACAATTTAAAGTTTCGGAATCAAATGCAACGCTCACACTCACAAAGATGAACACAATGTATGATTTCACCCATAGGTTTGCCCGCATTTTCCAACCAACATTTGTTTCAGCTCACTCAAGATCAAAAAGGTATTTTCAAGGCTTGTAACGGGGCTGAGTGCAAAGGTATGGTCATTAAGGCTCAATGGCTATAGTCCTCATGATATGTGGTGTGAACCACACTTCTTTTCCTTTTCTTCATCATTTTTCATTCGTGCTCACAACTCATCCCATTATTCACTTTCCATGGATTGTTGGAAACCCTATTTCTTTTTATATTTTCATAACTTTATTCCACAACTTTTTCATTTTTTCTTCTTTTTCATTCTTTTCTTCTTTTTCTCTCTTTTTTTTTTTTGTATGGAGGGGTTCCATTATTTTTCTCAAAACCATGGGTCAAGGGGGACTTTTTTGCACTTATTGATTTACCTTCTCTTTTCACCACACCCCAACTTAGGCTTTTGCTATTCAAACAAACCACAAGTCATGAGGATTATGGGTAATGGATCAAGAAAGGTTACAATGTCATCAAGTTTCCTCCAAGAAAAGTTAAGGCTCAAAGGGTGCTTAAGCGGGGTTCACACACTCACAAGGTAGGCCACAAAAAGAGGTATAATGTCAAATTGGTTCACACTCTTTAAAGTTGCCTAAGATCATCTCAAGAGTTCACATCACTTAGTCAGTCGGATCAACGGGGCCAATTCTAGGTGTCATAACACATGGTTCACGGTAAGCTCATCACACAAGGCATTGACACCAAAGTCAAACAAGATTCCACACTTTCGCTAGTGGGCAATGTTCATTAAAAGAGACTAAATTCGATACTTGGCTAGTTCACATATTGACTATGTAAATTCATTCGGCCTCATCGTAGCTGCACATTCATTTTTGTTCGACTATGAGCACTATTCAAGTCATCGATATTGATCAAAACCGATACTCAAATTTGAAAAAGAACAGCCACAATCAACACAAATCTTCGGAAGAGTCAAAAATCATTTACAATTAAAAACACGGAGCCACAAGCTCAAACCTTTTACAAAAAGCAGTGTACAACACAATTTCAGCTCAAAACCTAAATATATAAACAAAACATCAATATTCACAAAAAGCCACACAAAAGGTGGGCCTCACCCCACCACAAATAAAGTCATTTGTCCTCAAATTTAAATTAAATAATCTAAAAGTAAAAATAAAAGTAATACAGGGAGGTAAAGAGAGAATCATGTCTACACAGTCGCTCCATTTTTCTGGGCATCAGTGCCCAGAGTCTCAGTCTGATCTCGAGCCTCAATACCTGGAGTCTCCTCAGAAGGAACAACATTACCAGACCCACTAGGAGATACCATGGACGTCTCTGTCAGTGATGTCGGGATTACCGACTGCATAATCATCTCTTCAAGGTCCGGTAAGTCTACATATATTCTCTCCTCCCGTATATCTATCTGATCCTCGTCGGTCTCAGCATCCGACTCATCAATTGCTGCCTCATCCCTGTGTATATCTCCAGTGGTAGTCGGAGGAATCTCTGAAGTCTCAGGAGCGTCCAAATCATTTGCAGCGTCCAGCAATGAAGTGAAGTCGGTAGAATATAGATAGTATATGTCCTTACTCAAGTCAGCTACCTCGACTCTCACAGTCATAACCTCGAAGGTCTCCCCCTGCCTACTCGTAAAAGTTGTGACCTAGTACCCAGATCATCAACAGAAGCCTGGAGGGGGGTCAGTGCAGCCAGAAACGCAGCCTCAATCATCAAGGAGACAAATCTCTCTAATCGGGTCGCCCTCACATTAGCTGAATGAGCCAGATGTCCCATCTTTAGGATAATCTCCTGTGTAATCTTGGTCTACTGGGAGGAAGTGAAGGTGCTTGGAGCCTGTGAAGAAGAGGAAGGAGAGCCAGAAGTACCTGAAGGCTCGAAGGCCGGGGTAGGCAAAGATGCCTCTGCAGGTATCGCATCTATATCCACCTCCGGGGATGTATCCATCGGAGCTGCCCTCCTCCTGTCAACCTCCTCTCTAGTATACTCGGCCTCAATGCGCCGAATGTCAGTAGAGGAAGACGGGTTTACCTCAATGTCCCTCGTATCATCTCGAGGTACTCCAGCTCGCCTGCATAATCTGTGATCAAGACTGGGAAAGGTAAGGAAGTCTACCTCTACTTGGCCCTCATAGCCATCTCCGTGTTCAATAAAAAGTCCTAGGTCGATTCTCCTCCGGGATATGATAGCTCCAAGGCATGCTGCCTTAGGATGACGCAGAATAGACTCGTTCTGGGATGGCATTATGGTGCTGATGATTAAGCCAAACCAGAAACGAGCGGCAATACTCAAATTCCTCTTCTCAATAGAGGCTCCTACATCTATCCACCTCGAGGTGGTATCGAAAATCAGAGGTGCCAGCCAGCCCTTCAAATCATCTAAGGACTGAGCATAAGGTAATCCAACATAAGGGTGAGTAGAATGTAGAGCTCTACCCAGTACATTGTTTATGTACTCACTATTGCACCCAACTTCCTTTCCCCGTACCATGTCAAACTTCACCGGTCTGCTCGCTCACTTTTTCTTGCTCTTCGGGACTAAGTTACCATAGGTTGTATAGAACTCCCGGACCCATGAAGGAATGTAAGGGCCTCGGGGCCTGGTAAACTGATCAAACTGATGGCAGTGGAGGGTGTCCCTCACATCTGACTATTTGCCCTCTAAGCCCTCTATGGATAACGGCTTATCCTCGAGGATGGTCCATAAACCATCGCCTTTCAATCTATTGAGCAGCCTAGGCGAAGGGATGACCGGTGGCACAGGAGCCATGGGAAGTACCTGAGCTAGCACTAAGTCTACAGGTGTAGAAGCTGGAGGGACTCTGGCTGAGTTAGGGCGAGATCTAGCCCATAGCTCAGCCTATCGGGACTACAAAGACTGGTTGTCCTCAGGCTCAGATAAATCAGTCTAAGAACCAGTGGTGACCCTGTCAGACATGGGCCTCTTGCCCTTGCCTTTGTCACTTGGTGGAAGTTCTTGCCTACCCTTCTTTGGAGGATTTGACCCTCCTTCATTTATGGTGATACCCCGTACTATTTTATGGGGTGGAATGTCTATATTTGTTCGTACCATATCTGCAAAACATCGAGAAAAAGTTAGAATCAATTCGAGTAAGATCATAGAAAATAACAATTGCAGATAGACTTAGCGATCCACTCAGCGAGTCGCCGAATCACTTTGGCAACCCATATCGGGCTCGCTGAAAGGGTTGGCTCTAATATTTTAGCAAGTCAGCGATGGAAAAGGTCTTTCGGTGAATCACCGACAACTTTTGACAAGCAAGGGCTAGCCCGCCGAAAGTTACAGTGCAAAAGGGTTCAGGGGTGCAGACAAAAGGCGATCAAGAATTCTTTCAGCGAGTCGTCGACTACCTTCGGCGACCTAAGGCTTCTCGCCGAAAGTTACAGAACCCAACAACACATTAAGCATGAAATGAAAGGTGAGATGAGGACCTTCGCGAACCGCTTGGCGGTTCGGCGAGCTCGACCCAGCTCGCCAAATGACCCAACGTGCCTACTTTCAACCCATCTTCTCGAATTCAACCCCGCAGCCCCCGAAAACAAAATCAAAGCATACACTAGTCAAATTAAAGCAAGACCCATAACACCCATTACCCCGGGATACTCAGACTTCTCCCGATTTTGCCAAATTTAGCCAATTGACAACTTTTGCCCGTAAGAATGACGTCATTTGTTCTATCATTGGGCAAATTATGTCGTTCGGTACAAATACGGGCTACTCAAACTTGACCCAACTAAACTAAACACATGCAAGCACAACCCCACAAGATTTAATTCATTTTAAAGCATAAGAATATGGGATTTCAAAAATCACAACATTACGGGCAAGATTATCAAATCAAATAAAGCATTTAAGCATTCTAATCCTATCAGAGAGGCCTAGCACATGACAAGAAGATAAGATTAATTGCAAATGAGTACAACTTCGATAAAAATAGATTCGAGGTTCGGAAAACCAACCAAATACAGTAAAAACATAAGAAATATAGAAAATACTAAGAGGGTGTGAGTTTGTGAAGGTCGAAAGTGATGGAAAGTGAAACTTTTGAAAGTTTAAACCTTTGGCCTTTTAAAATCCGTCCAGTTCTCTCGCATTCGACGACATTAGTCGTGCTCGCCGAATCACTCGGCGATGCTGATGTTTGGGTAATCAAGACACAATTTCCAATTCAAGTGTCTACGATCGTACAATAGTAATATGACCCAACCGAATGGGTTAGGGTCGAGTCCCAAGGGAGCGGTTTCTGAGAATTAAGAGTTAAGTGCGAATATGCTAGAGTCAACCATAGCTAAAAACATTATCGAGTAAAAACATGATAAATTAAAGGGTTGACAAGAATGTCAACTATCAATGGGGGTTTGTAATCAATTAATAAACAAAAACAATGAAAACAAAAATATGTGAATATAGGAGACGGGATTCTTGGGATGTGATAGGAATACGGGATAAACTACACAATCGGGTAAATGCTATTGATAATCAATTGATAAACATTTGTAACTAGGCTAGACTTTAGTGGGGGTAAATTCTCTCTCGAACAACTTACCCTGAAACAACTCGGTTTCTCTCGAACACCGAGTTGTCACTTTTTAGCACAGCCTCTGCCTTAGCCCATTCACTCTCTCGAGCTAAATGTGTCAGAAAAGTCCTAGGATTCACTCTCTCGAGTTGAACCCATGAAGACCCAATAACCACTGGCTATCGATTTAGTAGTTTTAGTTTTAAAACCTCTCTCTTGAGCAAGCCAAAAACACTAAGATGAAATCGTATTTGCAACTACAATCCCATTAAGTTCAAACAAAACTACTAAATGAAATCACATTTACATAGTAAATAGACTAACAATAAGCAATGCCCAACATGAAATTTAACCCATATTCACAAAATCACACCCCAAGAATTGGGATTTTAGCTAGACATAGAGAAAAGGAAGAAAATGATACCAAATCAAAGTAACATCAACTGGGTATGATTTAAATTCACTTCAATCGAGTCTAAGATGAAGAATCTTCAACACCCACTACCAATTTCTTGGAATTGGAAGTCTTCAAATTTTCAAAAGCTAAGCAAAGTATTCTCTACTTAAAAACTTAGAAAAATAAAATTGTTGTATCTAAAATTGCATCGTAAGATAAAAATTCAAACTAGTATTTATACTTGTCTGAAAATGTTTTGCGAAGGATCACTCGGCGCAGTTAGTCGAGATCGTCGATGCACTCGGTAATCCGCCCTTCGGTCTGCTTCATCGCCTTTCAACCTTTGCCTTCAGCATTTTCGCATTTTGGATCATTGGGTGATATAGTACTGCTTTGCAAAACTACTCGGCGACACATCGACCGCTCCTTTTCATCGCCAACTTGATCTTTTTCTTTAGGGCTCCGCACACTGGAACTTTGGAAGAGGTTAAGGCCATTCGGTGACTCGCTGAATGCATTAGGCGATCCATAAGCCTTGTTTTCTTCGTCTTTACAGCCGTTTTGTTCCTTTTTGCCAAGTAGTGTCATGTCTTGCCTCAAAATCCAAATGCCTGAAACTTAAAGATTTACATCAGTTATTGAGACAAAATGTGCATTTGAGAACACTAATTCTATTAAAATGAAGCCCTAAATGAGTCCAAATTGTGGACTCATTAACACCACCAACTTAAACTTTTTGTTTGTCCTCAAGTAAAACTCAAGTTCACCGGTTCAAAAAGGATATCTCGAACAGTGCTACACAAGACTCAATCATGAATGCACAGATAAGACTCAATTTATTCTTGCGAAGATCAAATGTGGACTCAAAGTTTCAAGTTTTGACACACCATTATCAAAGAATGTAAAGCTCACTATACTTGCTTCAAATACAAGTTCAAGCTCAACAAAGAAAATCAAATGCCCTCACACAAAAGAATGATTCCATATTCACACAAAATGGTTCAACAATTTAAAGTTCCGGAATCAAATGCAACGCTCACACTCACAAAGAAGAACACAATGCATGCTTTCACCCATAGGTTTGCCCGTATTTTCCAACAGAAAATTGTTTCAGCTCACTCAAGATCAAAAAGGTCTTTTCAAGGCTTGTAATAGGGCTGAGTGCAAAGGTATGGTCATTTAGGCTCAGTGACTTTCATCCTCATGAAATGTGGTGCTCACAATACTTCCTTTCCTCTTCTTTCATCATTTTATTTAGTGCTCAGAAGTCATCCCATTATTCACTTTCCATGAATTGTTCGAGAACCCCATTTCTTTTGTACTTTATTCCACAACTTTTTCATTCTTTTTTTTCTTTCTTTTCTTTCCCTTCTTTTATTTTCTTTTTTATATGGAGGGGTTCCATTTTTCTCAAAACCATGGGTTAAAGGATACTTTTCTTGTACTTCTTGACTTGCCTTCTCTTTTCACCACACCCCCAACTTAGGCTTTTGGCTAAGTTAGCTATTCAATCAACCACAAATCAAGAGGATTATAGGTAGTGGATTAAGGGAGGTCATGTTTTCATCATGTTTCTTCCAAACAAAGGTAAGGTTAAAGGGGTGTTCAAAAGAGGTTCACACACTCACAAGGTAGGCCACAAAAGAGGTATATGTCAAATTGGCTCACACTCTTCGAACTTGCCTAAGATCATATCAAGAGTTAGCCTTACTTAGTCGACCGGACCAACGAGGAAAATTCTAGGTGTTATCATGCATGGCTCACAGTAAGCTCATCGCACAAGGTATCGACACCAAAGTCAAACATGACTCCACACTTTCGCTAGTGTGCAATGATCATCACAAGAGACTTGATTTGATAATTGGCTAGTCACAACGAGATGCAAAGATTTCACATATTGTCTATGCAACTTCATTTGGCCTCATCGTAGCCGCACATTCAGGTTTGTTCGATTATCAGCACTATTCGAGTCATCAGTATTGATCGAGACTGATACTCAAATTTTCAAAAGAACAGCCTAAATTTTTTTTGGAAGGGACAAAAATCATTTTCAATTTAAAATCTAGGAGCCGCAAGCTCAAACCTTCCACAAAAAGTAGTGTCAACACAATTTAAGCTAAAACCCCAATGTATAAACAAAACAAGAGTCATAATCAGCAAACAAAGGTGGGCCTCACCCCGCCACAATTTAAAAAAATGTCCTCAAATGCAAATAGGAATTATCCAACAGTGAAGTAAAGCAAAACAGAGAGGGAGGTAAAAAGGGGATCCTGTCTACACAATCGCTCCGTCTGTTTGGGCATCAGTGCCCGATGCTTCACCCTGAACCTAGGCATCAGTGCTCGAGGTCACCTCAGGAGGAACAGTAGTGCCAGATTCACCAAGTTTTGCTAAGTGTGAGTCCGCCAAAAAGACATGCACTGTTCTACAAAATCCTCGATCCCACGAAGGAATATTAGGGTAATGGTCTTCCTGGCAGAAGTGGGCCACCCTTGCCTTTCCTAGTAGTTGTGGGTAGTTTCGTAGCTTTGCCTTTCGATGTAGCTGCATCCTCATTTATCGCAATACCTTTGGACTTCTCTTATATCTGCAAAATCTCAAAGAGAAGTTAGAAAAACTTAAGCAAAAGCATAGCAGAATAATTTCAGATAGACTCGCCAAACCAGAGGGCGAATCACTGAATTTCTTGGGCGAGCTAGATCGAGCTTGCCGAAGGAATTAGCTCTAAAACTGCAGCAAGTAGGCGATGGGGGGAACCACTCGGCGTGTCGTCGATAGCTTTTGGTGAACAAGGATAGGCCCGCTGAAAGTTCCAATGCATAAAGGTTCAGGGGTGTAGACAAAGGGCAAAAGAAAAGCCTTTCGACGAGTCGTCGAGTGCTTTTGGCGACATCAAGCTTCTCGTCGAAGGTTACAGAATCAATCATCAAATAAAGCATGAAATCAAGGGTGAGATGGGGATATGAGGTGAACCGCCGAGTGGTTCGGCGAGCTCAACCTAGCTCGCCAAACGGCCCAACGTGTCTATTTTCAACCCAACTTCTCGAATTTAACCCCACAACCCCCAAAAACAAAATCAAAGCATGCACTAGTTAAATTAAGGTAGGACCCATAACACCAAAACACAACCCCTCTAATCTTAATCCAGTTTAAGGCATACAATTACGGGAATTCAACAGTCACAACTACTCGAGCAATTTTATCAAATTAAATCATGCATGTAAACAATCTAATCCTATCAGGCAGGATCAAAACACTTCAACAAGATCAGGCTGTTGCAAATGAGTATAATTTTTTATAAAATAAACTCAGGGCATAGGAAACCAACCTTTGGTGCTGATAAAGTGAAGATTGAAACGCTAGGCGGCAATGTAATATAACTCCGAGCACAAAATCAACAACCAAAATACTTATGAAATGCAAAAGTATTTAAAATACTAACTTGGTGTGAGTTTGTGAATTTTATAAGCGAGGGAGTTTGAAATTCTAAAACCTTTGACCATAAATAATCGTCCAGTTCGCATCCATTCGGCGACATTAGTATTGCTCGCCGATCTACTCGGTGACGCGCCGAGTGGTCACTTACCTCACTAAGTTTTACAGGACATTCAGTCAAAGTGAGGGTCCAAACGGTGGTTTACATCGGGATCACCGACATAGTCGGTGATTTGCCAATAATTTCTTGTGCTCGCTGATTGTTACAGACTATGATGTGAGAGTTTCTTGACTCTAACAGCGGTCTGGGTCGACATCGCCGACCCCTCGGTGATTCGCCGACTGGACTCATGTTCGTCAACCTACACTTTTCAAACACTATCCACACTTCAACCTGCAAAATCAAAACACCATTATTTCTAAAACAATTTAAAGCATTTAAGGGGTTTTGGGTTGCCTCCCAAACAGCACCTTAGTTAACGTCGTGGCACGACGCAAGTCAACACCTAAAATCCACTAGTAGGGTTTGCCTCATTTTCATCAAGAAACCCATCTTTAGGTTCCGGATAAAACTCATTTAGCACTTGGTCCATTTGGGATCCTAGTAGTTGAATGAGCATAGCATGGGAGGTTGTCATCTAGTTCAACAACAATGCATTCTCCCTGAGGTCCTCTAGTACCCTATGCTGCTCATTGGCTTTCTGGAGTAGAAGTGTGAGCATTGCTTTGATCTGTCCATCCTCCTTGTTCTTAAGTTTCTTTCGTTCATGAGGAGGAACATAGTGCCCCTTCTTGTTGTACTGGACTTCAAGATCCCTAATTTTCCTTGTTAGCTCATCTATCAGGGTTAGTAGGACTGCTAAGCTAAAGTCCGCCCTTTCTATTGCTTGATTTGGTTCATTTAAGTTGTCAAGCAATTTGGCTGCTATCACATAGGGTTGTCGTACTAGACTACCCGAGACAATTTGATCAGCCAACATTCTATTTCCTAGACTAAGACTTCAGTAGAAACATTCTAGAAAGACTATGTCGGGGATTTCATGAGTATGGCATTGACTCAGAAGTGATTTAAACCTCATCCATGCCTCATGAAGTTGTTCGCCTTCCAAATACTTAAAAGTTAGAATCTTATCCCGGAACATCATCACTTCTAATGGAGAGAAGTCCATCTCTTCACCTTTTCTTTTCCAAAATAGCAACAATCAAACACAAAACTAAAAATTAAGTTAGTAAACTGTGCCTAACAAAAGCGAAATTCGACTCAACTCGAAATTCTCAAGTAACATCACTCCCCGGCAGCGGCGCCATTTTGATGTTTGCATAATCAAGACAAAACTTCCAATTCAAGTGTCTACGATCGTGCAATAGTAATATAACCCAACTGAATAGGTTGGGGTTGAGTCCCAAGGGAGAGGTTTCATAGAATTAAGAGTTAAGTGTGAATATGCTAAAGTCAACCATAGCTAAAAACATTATCGAGAAAAAACATGATAAATTGAGGGGTTGACACAAATGTCAATTATCAATGGAGGGTTTGTATTCAATTAATGAACAAAAACAGTGAAAACAAAAAGATGCGAATATAGGAGACGGGATTCTTGGGATGTGATACGAATATGGGATAAACTACACAATCGGGTAAATGCTATTGATAATCAATTGTTGAACATTTGTAACTAGGCTAGACTTTAGTGGGGTAAATTATCTCTCAAGCAACTTACCCCGAATCAACTCGGTTTCTTTCGAACACCGAGTTGCCGCTTTTAAGAACAGTCTCTACCTTAGCCCATTCACTCTCTCGAGTTGAATGTGTGGGAAAAGGCCTAGGATTCACTCTCTAGAGCTGAACCCATGACAACCCAATAACCACTGGCTATCGATTTAGTAGTCTTAGTTTTAAAACCTCTCTCTCGAGCAAGACAAAAACACTAAGATGAAATCATATTTGCAACTACAATCCCATTAAGTTCAAACACAATTACTAAACGAAATCACATTTAAACAACAAATAGACTACAAATAAGCAATACCCAACATGAAATTTAACCCATATTCACAAAATCACACCCCAAGAATTGGGGTTTTAGCTAGACATAGAGAAAAGGAAGAAAATGATACCAAATCGAAGTAACATCAACTTGGTATGATTTATATTCACTCCAATCGAGTCTAAGATGAAGAATCTTCAACACCCACTACCAATTTCTTGGAATTGGAAGTCTTCAAATCTTCAAAAGCTAAGCAAAATATTCTCTACTTATAAACTTATAAAAATAAAATTGTTGTATCTGAAATTGCATCCTAAGATAAAAATTCAAACTAGTATTTATACTTGTCTGAAAATGTTTTGCGAAGGATCACTCGGCGCAGTTAGTCGGGATCACCGATGCACTCGGTAATCCACCTTTTGGTCTGCTTCATCTCCTTTCAACCTTTGCCTTCAGCATCTTCATGTTCTGGATCATTTGGCGATATAGTACTGCTTCGTGAAACTGTTCGGCGACGCGCCGACTGCTTTTTTTTATCGCCGACTTGATCTTTTCCTTCAGGGCTCAGCACACTGGAACTTTGGGCAAGGTTAAGGCCATTCGACGACTCGCCAAATGCATTAGGCAATTCTCATGTCTTCTTTTCTTCATCTTTTCAGCCGTTTTGTTTCATTTTGCCAAGTAGTGTCCATGCCTTGCCTCAAACTCCAAATACCTAAAACTTAAGGATTTACATTAGTTATTGAGACAAAATGTGCATTTGAGGACACTAATTCTATTAAAATGAAGCCCTAAATGAGTCCAAATTGTGGACTCATCAGACGCGCCGAGTGGTCACTTATCTCACCGAGTTTTACAGGACTTCTAGTTTTTCTAGGGGTCCAAACGGCGGTCTAGATCATGATCGCTGACCTGGTCGTGATTCGCCGATGATTTCCTAGACTCGCCGAGTTTTACAGACTCCACTTTGAAGTTATATTGAGTCTACGGCGGTCTAAGTCTGGGTCGCCGACCTCTTCAGTGATTCGCTGATTGGACCTGTTGCTCGCCAATTCGCACTTTCACTAACTTTCCACATGACTTTGTCCTGCACATTCAACACACCATTATTCAAAACTTAAAAAGAAAGAAAATAAAACTTGGGTTGCCTACCAAGCAGCGCCTTAGTTAACGTCGTGGCACGAGTCCACACTCAATCCTCATTTTCGGGGTTGGTTGTAGTGTCACTAGGCAAACTCTCCTTAGATTGTGAGTAAAGACACGACATCACTTGGTTTATTTGGGCGTCTTGCAGTTGAAAAATCATGGAATGAGAGGTTATCATCTGATTAATCATCAGGACATTCTCTTTCATCACATTCAATACTCTATTTTGTTCTTAGATTTTGCGCAGAATAAGTGAGAGAGTTTTTTTATTTTGTTCACTCTCCTGCTGCTTCTTCTTTTGACACTCGTGATGAGGATGGTACTTGTCCTTCTTTTTGAACCTTGCCTCCTACTCCATAACTTTCTTGGACAAAACATCCAGTTGTGTCAACAATGATGCCCATTCTTGGTCTTTCTTTGTTTCCTTGTTGGTTTTAATCATGCCATCAAGGAGCTGGGATACTACTTCATAGGGTTGTTGTATCAAACAACCTGCGAAAAGTTTATCAGCAGCGCTTCTATTTTCGGGACCAAGACCTTTATAGAAGAATTTTAGTGGCCATTTATCTGGCATTCCATGAGTTGGGCACTGCTGTAGTATTGCTTTAAATCTCGGCCACATCTCATAGATAGTCTCACCCCCCAATTTCTTGAACATTAGGAGGTTATCCCTAAGATTCAACGGTCTCAAAAGGGTGGTCCATTCGGTAACCATTTTCACCATTTACACTCATATTTACTGTTTTAACACTCAAACAAGCAAAATAAAACTAAAAATTAATCAAGTGTTACTATAACTAACAAGAACAAAAATTCAACTCAACTAAAAATTCTCAATAACACCACTCTCCGGCAGCAGCACCATTTTGATAAAGAGTGAGAACGCTATCAAAGATATTTCATCCAGTACTAACCATCAATGATCATTCAATAGTAATATAACCCAACTAGTGAGTTGAGGCCGAGTCCCAAGGGAGTGGTTCGTACTCAAGAATTAATATAAAAGCATAAATATGCTCAAGTCAATCATAGCTAAAAACATTTACGAAGAAACACATAATTCAAGTTTGGGTGACACAAGTGTCAAATATCAAAGGGGGTTTTGTATTCAATTATCAACTAAAATAACAAATAACGCGAAAATACGAATATGGAGATGGGATTCTTGGGATGTGATTGGATTATGGGCTAAGGTAAACAAACGGGTAATTGCAATTAATAGTAAACAGCTTCAAATCAGTGAATAAGCTAGACTTTAGTGGGGGTAAACTTTCTCTCGAACAATTTACCCCGAATCAAATTGGTTTCTCTCGAACACCAATAAGTAGCAATGAAGCACAACATTCCCTTTAGTCCATTCACTCTCTCGAGGTGAATGTGTGGGAAAAGGGTTTAGGATTCACTCTCTCGAGCTGAACCCATGACAACCCAATACCCACAGACCATCGATTCAGTAATTTTGGTTTTAAAACCCCTCTCTCGAGCAAGCCAAAAACATGAAATTAAGATTGTATTTGCAACTACAACCCATTAAATTCAACCACAATTACTGAACGAAATCACTTTTAAATAGAAAATAAACTATCAATTAATAATACCCAACAGTTAAATCAACCCATTATCACATAATCACACCCCAAGAATTGGGGTTTTAGCTAGACTTAGTAAAAAGGTAAAAATTGTTACCAAGTTGTATTTCAATCAACTGGGTACGATTGATATTTTCTTTACAAAGGTCTAAGATGAAGAATCTTCAACACCCACTTCCAATTACTTAGAAATGGAAATCTTCAAATCTTCAAAGCTAAGGAAATAAACTCTCTATTCAGTTCTAAGCTCTAAACTTCAAAAACTGAATAATACTGAAAACTACTGAATGTTAGATACTAAACTATGAATTTAAAAATGTATTTATAGTTGTCAAAAATGTGCTGCGGAGGTTTAGTCGGCGTAGTTAGTCTGGATCGCCGATTGGATCGGCGATCCGCCCTTTGGTCATCTTCATCGCCGTTTTGCTTTTGCCTTCAGCATCTTCAGGTTCTGTAACTCTGGGCGATAAGGCCAGGCATCACGGAACCGTTCGACGACTCGCCGACTGCTCCAGTTTCTCGCCGACTAGATTTCTTCTTTAGGGCTTGGCACTCTTAAACATTAGGCATGACCCTGGCCGTTCGGCGACTCGCCTAATGGGTTAGGCGATCCTCAGGCCTTCTTTCCTTCGTACTTTCAGCTGTCTTGTTCCTTTTTGCTCAATAGTGTCCATGCTTTGTTCCTCAATCCAAACACGTGAAATTCAAGGATTTACATCAGTTGTTGGCACAAAATATGCATTTGAGGACACTAAATCTATTAAAATAAAGCCCTAAATGAGTCCAAATCGTGGACTCATCAAATACCACAAAAACCTACTCTATACCCTAGGAAAAACGTTGTTCTTAACAGTACTTGAGTAATGTCACATGCATAAGATTTAAGTTTAGAATCGTGGGGGATTTCTATAACACTTAAGACCGTTACTGGCTACCTGCCGACGTGATGATGCACTTAAACCTGGTAGGAGATGCAGTATAAGATGCACAGAGAAGTACCCGGTCGCATAATCCTTCATCACCCAATTGTCATGCTCTTAGGTTGATATTTCCAACGATCCCAACATTATAGTAGTCACTGTTATTTGAAGGGAAACACTTACACAATATATAAGCTTTATGGGATGATATTTTCCACATGTCAAATTCGTGATATTTTTTTATGGATAAATATTTTGCATAACTTGTCCTAAATTACACTTGATCTTCTGCTTCTTATTCTTTATCTTCTTGATCTTCTCAGTCATGCTGATGTTTCCAACAATCCCAATATTATAGTAGTCACTGGTATCTGCAGTGAAACACTTATCCGATATTTAAGCATCATGGGATGATATTTTCTACATGTCAAATTCGTGATACTTTTTTATGGACTGATATTTTGCATAATTTCTCCTAAATTATACTTGATCTCTTCTTGATTTTCTCAGGCTGATGTTTTCAACGATTCCAAAATTATAGTAGTCACAAGTATCTGCAGGGAAACACTTATTCAATATTTAAGCTTTATGAGATGATATTTTTTCCACATGTCAAATTTGTGATCCTTTTTCATGGAATGATATTTTGCATAATTTGTCCAAAATTATACTGGATCTTCTTCTTATTATTCTTTATCTTCTTCTCAGTCAGGCTGATTTTCCAACGATCCCAATATTATAATAGTCATTGGTATATGTTGGGAAACACTTGATCCAAATTTAAGCTTTATGGGATGATATTTTACACATGTCAAATTTGTAGTTCTTTTTTATGGACTGATATTTTGCATAATTTGTCTCCTCCTCCTCCTCCTCCAACTCCAACATTGAAGCTCTATGGGATGATATTTTCCCCATGTCAAATTCGTGATACTTTTTTACGGACCGATATTTTGCATAATTTGTCCTAAATTCTCCTAAATCCTCCTCCTCCTCCTCCTGCTCCTCGGCTTCTTCTTCTTATTAAAAAAAAAGCAATGTATCGCAAATGTGAATTATTTGAGTGAATTATATATTAACAAAATCTTAACATTGAGAAAATTTCATATATAAAATTTGAAACTGTTTAGATGTGATTTCGAGTTGACGAGATTGAATTTGTCAATTTGTACTTTTTGTATGGTTAGTGTATACTTCACATATAGTTATACTATATTCAGTTTTTTTTAGTGTATCACAATGTATAGTCAGTGTATAACTTATGTACATGTAAAGGGAATGTATACTTTCGATAAGTTTTGATAAGCTATATTATACTGCATAGTCAAAATATACTAAGACTTTTGGCTAAAGTTTTATATAAAATAAAATATGAATATATTTATCGTAAGCTAGTTATTTATTGTAAATATATGAAACTCCCCTACAATTTAGCTAGATCAAAAGTTAAACAACACCGAAACAACCGATTTGCGTGAATCTCCCAGAAAGTGTATAGATAGAAACTTTGCATTTGGAAGGATGACTAAGAAATTAGGATAACCAAACAAATGATCTGTTGACCAGACTGTTGTTGCATGAAAAGTACTTTTTTCGTGAATTCACAAACACGAAGCTTGAAGCTTTGATGGGCTTAAAATAAAAATTGCACATGAAATAACTCATGCAAACCAGGGTGTGTTTGGTATGAAGGAAAACATTTTCCGGAAAATGTTTTCCAATTTTCTCATGTTTGGTTGAGTTAAAT